>CAHIKZ030001719.1:467500-631631 GCA_903632075.3 Acanthosepion pharaonis
AAATTCCGTTACACCTTAGGATCATAGGGGCACCGCATCTGCTACTGTGGTGTTTCCTGAGCCAGACAGCCTGACAGAGCCCAAAGCTAGATTGATTGCCAACCAATACTATATGATTAATTCTGTCCTGATATTTACCCAAAGCTGGGGGTGGGAGAGATGGATTCATACTTTTCCCATGCACATAAGTGAATGTATTGAACTCGACTGGAATTCGAACTCGGTTCTCCGATTCCTCAATTCAAGTCGCTATTCAATACTTCACCGTGTCTCCTGTACATTTAGTTTTCAATAAATAAAAAAAATTAAAAAACTGTAAGGAGATTAAAAAAAACTCTCCATTCTTAATAGGTAAAGGTTTTATTATCATCATTAAAAAATATTTTGGTTTCGTTTTTCTCAAGTGTTGTCTTTCAAGTGTTAATATCCTTCCCCTTTTTGTATCCTTGTTCCGCTAATTGAATGATGCAGACGATATTCACCCCTTTTTTTCTTCTTCTTCTTTGTCTTCTAATGTATGGCCGGTGTCTTATCTGCAAGTAGAAGTAGTAAAGTATCCAAGATGGTAGCAGAGTGCAAACACTTTAAAACACTAAAAAACAGAAGTAGACCATCTGCTTATACGGCAAACACTATAATTACACCGTCGCTGGAACACCTGCAGATAAGGGACTAATTCGGATGACACCGTATCAGTAAAACCGATAGGAGCTACAGTATTAGAAACGACGTAAAAGTGATTAAAAAAAACGAAAAATAGTGTTAGCCTTGAAATTTGGGTGGGAGAAGAATTTGCGGTAAGGTTTTTGGCAGTAAAACAGATGAAAAATGGTATTTAACAAGATTTTATATCAATTTTGGGAGGACACTGATTGCTTGTTAAAACCTTGCTAATTTTTTTTTTACAATAATATCTACAAGATATTCTGTCTCTTTATACAAAACTCCCCCACCCAACAAAAAAACTTCCTGATAGAATTCACCTAATACTGTAAACACTCTCCTTTCTTTTTCTTTCTTTCTTTTTTCTTTTTAACAGTGATGTTCATCCTATACAAGGCCCAGGACTCACTCAAGGTAGAGGGATACAGTGTAAGAGGTACAGTTTATACGGATATGAGGTGCGGGGATAATTGTTAACCCTAGACTTGAATCGGTTAAGATTTTAGTGATCGGGGGAACGTCTTCTTGGGAGTCTGTTCCACAAAGTTTGCTGTGTACATTTCTGTCTGGATTTCAATTATCATTATTTACACTATTTACATGCGGACTATTGTCCTCATCTTTGTTGTTGTTATCACAACGTTTCGGCCATTGTCCCCTCCGGCCTTCTTCAGGTGTATATCGGAACATTAAAGCTGTGGTCTGTGAATTTGATAAACATAGGGATTGTGAGTTCAATCTCTGGGCCGGGCAGTGTGTACTTGATATCAGTGGAAACGGGCGAGCAATAACTAAATAGTACTGAATAAAAACGTTATCACTAGGCATGACCAGTGGAACGTGAACAGTCTACCCCTGATGCTTAAATAAAGGGTTCTGTTCAGAACCCAGATCGATATATGTCATGGTAATTTACCCACGCACACGTGGACTCTCCCAGCTATAAATAGATGCATGTACTGCCTTCATGTTATTGTCTAAGAAGAAATCCCAACATGCAACTCTACGATATATATATATATATATATATATATATATATATATATATATATATATATATATATATATATTCCATCAATCTCTTTTACTAATTTTTTTTTCCGACTGGATTTTTTTCCAGTACTTTTTCTGATTTTATACTTCTTTATTTGCTTGCTTGCTTCCGTTAGCAACGTACTTGAATGACACTTAAAAAAAAAAAACACGTTTCGTTTAAAAGCATCTGGCCGACTAGACAGTAATCCCCATGTGAATCATTATCAGAGTGTGACGAAGTTCAGCTGTCGAAGTTCAGTCACCAACGAGACAGCTCGCTTTCCCCCCTCGAAGAAAAGTTAAATCTGTTTTTTTGGAAAGGGCCAGTATTCAAATACATTACTACATTATTAAAGGCAGGCGTTTTGACGTCTTCCATCGAAGATGTTTGCGCAGTATTCCCAGAATGCCCTGGGGCAATAGAAGGTCGTAGCAGAGGCCAGGTAGCGAGCACATAGTGCCTCGAGGCCGGCGGTTCCTTTGCCATGCACTGAGAATGGAGCAGCTCCGTCAAGAAAGTTGCTCGCTTGACTGGCTATCAACCGGTCGAAGGCAGCTATGTTGACGGCCCAGAAGAACCCGGGAAGCCACACTAACACAGACACACACACACACACTCTCTCTCTCTCTCTCTCTCTCTCTCTCTCTCTCTCTCTCTCTCTGTCTTAGAACTGGACTTGGATCAGGACAGATGACGAACAGTTGTTACTCGATGACCCCCCCCCAACGGGACAAGAGGACATCATAGCTAATTTTTTTAAAATTATATTGGTAAATACATTATCGGTTTATATTCCCATTATCGTCAGTCTTGTGAACGCAACTGAGCTGTCCCTTGTATATATCTGGGTTGCAAAGTTGATGAGATATTTATTCATGCACATAAAGTAGACCTGACGGAGCCCATCCCTCTCCAGACCAGACCGCAGCCGAAGACCTCCAACTTGAAGGCTGACATTGGACACGTATCGACCAGGTCGAAGGGTTCCTCCAATAGAATCAACGTATTCATAGGAGGGAAGCCTCCACCTTGTTTTTTGTTTGTTTGTTTGTTTTTTTAATCTTAATTCGCTCAATACAAGGAAGCGGTTGACTGAGATTTTTCTAAAGGAAGAGGGAAGGTGAAAGATGAAACGCATATTATCTACTATCTATATTTCTCATGTTGTCTGTCTGTGTGTCTGTCGTGGGCGTTGTTACCTCGCCCAGGCCGCATTCCTCACCCGATATTGATGCGGTTTTCACCACAAGTTTGCAAATGGCTGCCGTAAGGACATGACGCAGCCCGATTTTTTAGTTCGGAATCAGGTTCCGAAAAAATCGATAATCGAAAAAATCGATAATCGAAAGAATTCTGCTTACAGAAGGAATGATCGCATTTCAACCAAATTTGACACCCTCTTAGAGTCTACCATTAGAAGTGTTGTCCAGAAGTTTCATGACCACGGACCCCTAAACAGCGCGGAAAATCGATAAAACCCCAAAACCGATACGCCCAGATTGCGTCTGAACCGCATGTCGGTTTTTATCGAAAACCGAGCGGATTTATGAAGAGGCCATTGGGAGTCATCATGTGAAGTTTCAACTCTGAGCACCCCCCCCTAAACAGAGTGCAAATTGACAATCGGTCAACCCTTAAAAAGGTTTTTTCCGGTTGGGTATTTCCTAAATGCAGATTAATTTAAGGTCACGCTATACGCGGGAAGAAACAGGTTAGTGCGTGCAGTGCTGTATGAGTCGTACGATTTTTGAATCAAGTACGGGCAACGCCGGGCCATGCTTCTAGTAATTATATATGTCAGATAGATCTCGGCTGAGCCTAGACTTAAACAGTTTGAGATTCTAGTGATCAGGGAAGTACCCTCTCAGGAGTCTGTTTCACAAAGTAACAGCTTGAGTGGAACTTAATACTCAGCAAAGAAATACGAAGTGAATTGGGTTGATTTGCTACCGTAAACATGGTACAGCGGTTCGTATCTGTAAAGGTTTGATCTGGTGCAACTAAGAAATGTATCTCGTCTGTACATCTGCCATAATAATAGCGATACAATAGTGATAGGGGCTAGTAACGTTTCGTCTGTGGGTCAAGGGTTGCAGGATGGAGAATAATTCATCACCTACAGGGATGCAAAAGTGCTTTTGAACTCTGTCAAGGTTAGATACTGAGGCTTGGAAAGATAAATAAATAGATATGAACAGATTGTGATAGATATGAACAGAGTTATATAGTCATGACCAGTCTTATAGATAGATAGATAGATAGATAGATAGATAGATAGATAGATAGATAGATAGATAGATAGATAGATATTAATTGGTGCAGTATATATAATATTATGAAGAAATAATCATCCAAAGAATTAATGTAATTAATGGCGAAATCACTTCTCTAACGGATCAATAAAATATTAACTTACTAACAACTCTCTGAATGACGCGATCCTTATATGTAAAATTATAAGATGTATTGGATCTTCGGTCTGTCTGTCTGTCTATCTCGGTCTGTTCTCTATCTATCTATCTATCTATCTTTCTTTTTCGGTCTGTCGTTATCTAGCTATCTATTTCGGTCTGTCTATCTATCTGTCTGTCTATCTATCTATCTATCTATTTCGGTCTGTCGCTATCTAGCTATCTATCTATCTATTTCGATCTATCTATCTATCTATATAAGTCTGTTCATGACTATATAACTCTGTTCATATCTATCACAGTCTGTTCATATCTATTTATTTATCTTCCCACGCCTCAGTACCTAACCTTGACAGGTCCCTGTAGGTGATGAATTATTCTCCATCCTGCAACCCTTGACCCACAGACGAAATGTTACTAGCCCCTATCACTACTATATCGCTATTATTATGGCAGATGTACAGACGAGATACATTTCTTAGTTGCACCAGATCAAACCTTTACAGATACGAACCGCTGTACCATGTTCACGGTAGCAAATCATTCCAATTCACTTAGTATTCCTTCACGTGGTCAAGGTCCCACAGGGGAGATCTCATTAGAATAATAGCCATGAAAATATTTGTAGAAAAGATGGCGGGAAGCCAGTTGACGTCGTTGTGAAATTAACTGAAGTCGAGATGCCAGGTCAGGACTGATTACATAACCGATTTTTCTTTGGATTTTGTTGCAAATCTCGAGATATATAGCAGGGAACACCAGACCAGGTATGACAGGCTATATTCAATGCACAGATGAATACTTTTCGCAGAGTGTATTTGCGTGTAAGTAAATATAACGAACCCAACTGGAATTGAAACACGGCCCACCGATTAACAAATCAGAGCCATTATCCAATCACCTGAAAATATATAAGGTGACAGGGTTATAGCATTGTAACACCTTTCATTGAAATTGTGGCATCCAAAACACCAAAATCTTTCTGTGGCCCACATAAAATTTAACAGAGCTCTCTTATTGCTATGTGGTACCTTCTTAAGAAGCTCTGATATATAGTGTTGACTGAGTTTGTAAAACTGATTATATTACAACGTGTAAATTATCTCCCTTTAATATTTCATTAATACGTCATAGTGAATAATGTTCAAGCGGTTTATCAAGTCGCGTGGAAACTTTACGGAAAGTTAACCGAGCTGTCGTAAGGTCGCTGAAGTTGAAGAACATGTGAACGAAAAGGATCTCATCTCAGCTTTTTCGCTCGGCTGACGATCGCTAATCACTTTTGTTCAGCAATGAAAGACTCCAAACGCAGAGAATGCTGACTATTTTATTAACCATGTCGACATGCACATTATCTAACTATCCAGTCGCCCCACCCTCACAAGGGAGACACAAAAGAGACCACGCCTATATCCCTTGACAGGTAAGAAACAACTCTTCACATTATTCGGACTATCGTCCTCATCTTTGTAGCCACATTTTACACAACGTTTCGGCCGTTGTACGCTCCGGTCTTCTTCAGGTGGTTGGAATGTCGAACTGAACCCTTTATTTCGAGTTCGACGTGCCATGTTTAATGGATATCAGTTATCAGTTATCTCCTGTTAATTCACCTCTCCAAGTTCTCCACTGCCTTAACCGGGTATTGAACTCACAACTCTTCGGGTCCTGTCACTTGGAGAGGTGAATTAACAGGAGATAAGGGATAACTGATATCCATTAGACAGGTACAGGAACTAGAACAGTCTACCCCAGCGTTCAAAAATATAGGGTTCAGTTCGGCAATCCAACCACCTGAAGAAGGACGGGGCGCAAACTAACGAAACGTTGTGATAAATATGGCGATAAAGATGAGGACAATCAAGTCCGAAAAATGTAAATAGTGTAAAATAATACCTCATCTCAGAAATGTAGACAGATACTGAAAGGCCGAAACGTTGTAATAAATATGGCGATAAAGATGAGGACAATAGTCCGAAAAATGTAAATATTGTACATAATACCTCATCTCAGAAATATAGACAGATACTGAAAGGCCGAAACGTTGTAATAAATATGGCGATAAAGATGAGGACAATAGTCCGAAAAATGTAAATATTGTACATAATACCTCATCTCAGAAATGTAGACAGATACTGAAAGGTCGAAACGTTGTAATAAATATGGCGACAAAGATGAGGACAATAGTCCGAATAATCTAAATAGGGTACATAATACCTCATTTCAGAAATATAGACAGATACTGAAAGACCGAAACGTTGTAATAAATATGGCGACAAAGATGAGGACAATAGTTCGAAAAATGTAAATATTGTACATAATACCTCATCTCAGAAATATAGCCAGATCCTGAAGAAACAACTCACTGAAACTTTTCTCCTGTGTCTTTCCCACACTAGCTCAGCCAATCAAAATCGACTTCCCTATTATGGCTCACATCTGACCCCGAATGTCAACCTCCGGAAGTCGGATCTAAGATACACTTCCTCTGAAAATAATAGTCTGCTAAACTATTATTTAATACCATTATACCACCAGCACATCCAAGCTTACAGCACCTGGTATACCCAAGCGGTCACCCATCTAGTTACTGACAAAGCTCGACGTTGCTTCGGTAATCGTACGGGAACCGGCGTTACAACGTGATATGTCCGTAAGTCAAAAGACTGGGCAGGGCAGTGAACTGGGCGATAGGCAAACATATCTATGCCTATATTAAGAAGAAAGAAAGAAAGCGGAAACAGTAACACTTACATATATCTAATGTCTGTTTCAGTGAAATAGAAAACCCTGCCAGTTTTTTATCTCTTGATTTGTGCCCTCTTACTGATGGGCACGTGACCGACAGGTTAGAACGTTCGCTTTCCGATCATTGGACCCGGGTTCGAATCATATCATGGTCGATTTATCATACGTCGGCACCTTTGGAAAATATCTGAAAATCCCATCAATGGTTGACCCAAGTCTTGTAAGTGAAATTGGGTAGACAGAACTATCTGGGGAAAAATCTATGGCTGGCCTTGCACGAACTAACAAGTCATCATGACCGAAAGCGTTTTTAAAGCCTTAATTTTTAAGACTTTAAAATTCAGACTCTTTCTCTCTTTCAATCTTTCTCTCTCTCTCTCTCTCAGAAATATCTCTCTCTCTCGTAGAAATCATACTTATAATAAAACCCAGGTTGTGTGTGTGTGTGTGTGTGTGTTCGTTTATATATTGGATCGGATTTCCTACATTTTTCAACCGATTTCAACAAAAATTCACAGGACTACGTAAAATTACCTTGCGGTGGTTCTGACAGCGCCAAAATTTGAAAAACACAATTGTTTTTGCACGAAATCAATTTGAAAACACGATTAAGAGGTATCACTGTCACCAGAATGAAAGGGGGACAACTCATATCGAGTTATACTTATTATAAAACCCAGGTTGTTTGTGTGTGTCTGTGTGTTCGTTTATATATGGGATCGGATTTCCTACATTTTTCAACCGATTTCAACAAAACTTCATTTCTTTTTTTGGCGGGTAGTGTTTCTTATTGTCATGCGCTATTTTTTCTTTATTTTTACATTCAGAATTCTTTACAAATTCCATTTACAAGGCAATTGTTTATAATAAAATTCTATTCAATCGGTAGACTCATAACGATTGAAAACAATGTTTTTGTTTGAGTTTGGGTTTGACCAAATTGTAAGAAAAAAAAAATAATTAAGACATGCGTGTCCGTCAACCTTAAACAATAATCTTTGTCAATTTTATTTTTCAGTCTTAATGATGGTCGATACTTGATCTATCTCTTACTGTTACATCCCCGGGTTCTACTGCTAGTTGTAACTAAGGTTCGCTCAGAACAGATGCAATATAAACCACAAGTAGGCTCTGTGGGTGTTGAACAAACGCAAATGTACCTGAGCCGGTGTCTGCAACAGGGTTGGGCTCGCCACCCTAGTACACAGGTGTACTCGAATACGAGCGGCAAGTAACCAGACCCTTCTTACTTCTTTAAATAATACCTGCAACCATGATTGTTGTTGGAATATTTTGTTAAAGTTGATAAGCTCAAATATTTAACGTTTCAATAGGGAGATTTCCATGAGTAGTTTATAGTCGTGGAACTGGAAATGAGTGTGTTGAATCATTAAATTAAAAACTTGAAACTCAGAAAATTCAAATACGATAGCCGTGAAATTTTCACGGGAGCTGCTAGAATGCACAATAATTCCTTGGATTCTATCAACCATTAAGTGCTAATAAGTTCTTCAACATCAGCTACTTTACGACAGCGCGGTCAACTTTCCGTAAAGTTTCCACGCGATTTGATCAACCGCTTGAACATTATTCACTATGACGTTTAATGAAATATTAAAGGGAGATAATTTACACGTTGTAATGTAATCAGTTTTACAAACTCAGTCAACACTATATATCAGAGCTTCTTAAGAAGGTGCCACATAGCAACAAGGGAGCCCTGTTAAATTTTATGTGGACCACAGAATAATTTTGGTGTTTGGGATGCTACAATTTCAATGAAAGTGTCCACAATGCTACAACCCTTATATATATTTAATCCTTGCATTGAATAATGTTGCCATATATGGTCTCGTGTTCATCTTGAGGTCCCTGACAAAATCCAGAGACGGATATGCAATGTGATAGGTCCTGACCTAGCATCTCGTCTACAGTTACTTTCTCACAGACGTGATGTGGCTTCCCTCTGTCTTTACTACAAATATTTTCATGGAAACTGCTCTGACGAGCTACTTTCACTAGTACCCAAACCACATGAATTTAAACGTGCTACTAGGTTGGCATCTCGGTCCCACCCTTTTAACTGTCGAAACAGTTAAATATAACCGCCTCTTCTACTCCAACAGCTTCTTATCTCGCACTTCCCGACAGTGGAACTTCCTTCCTTTTACTTGCTTCCCTGATAGCTATAATCTTCAAATATTCAAATGTAATGTGAATCGACATCTTCTGATGCCTTGATCCTGATCCCCGTTCTTCTCTATATAATTTCTTCAAGCACCCCTCTTTACTCTCACTCTCTGTAACCCCTTGCATGATAGTGGTACTCCAGCCTTGCTTGGGGGTGAAATGCTTAAAAAAGACGTTCTGATAAACCTAAATTATGCAATAAAATAATTTTCAGGTGTCTTCCGTTACTCGTATGCATTTATGTAAGATTTGTTTGCAGATGTTATTTTTTTTTGTATAACTTTATTTTTTATATTTTGTATTACTTTATTTTTTATATTTTGTATAACTTTATTTTTTATTTTGCAGAACATTTAAAATTTGTTTGTGCATATTTGTGCAGAACTTTTTCCGAAATAATTTTTTTTCTTTTTTCTTTATTATAAGGATGTTATTGGAGGCATTGGAGTATTTGTTAGCGACTCGGATTGAAAAATCGGAGAGCCGAGTTCAAATTCCAGTCCAGTACATTACATTCACTTACGTGCTAAAAGGTATTAATTCATATCTTCTCCCCTCAGCTATGGGTAAAATAGCAGAACAGACTGGATCCTATAGCTTTGAGAGGCAACTGGTCTAGGAGAAGGACAACACTGAATTAAAACCGTATTCACCCTCATCCGATAGTCAGGTTAAAAACAAATCCTTGAAATTTTTTTTGTCTTTTTGCCGAAATAAAATTTTATTTCATTTAACTGGTTTGGTTTTTAAAACAAGCAATCTGAAATTTTAGATGGAGAAATATCATTGTTCATTTGTTTCCGGAAATTTTTTAAATGAGCTTTTGTTAAAGTAAGCAGATAGGAAGAGGGGTGCATAAAAAATGTCAATCAAAAGAGGGACTTTGAATAGAAAAAATACTGAGAATCACTACTACACATAATAGTGGCAACGAGAGCAAAGAAGAAACGTGAAGAAAGCTATAAATAGCTTTAGGATTGCGCATTTATTAAATCTGAAACATGTTGAAAACTAAATTAGGATTTATCTGCTGTTATCGACCTGCATAAGAAACTATTTCTGGATCCCCGTAAATACGGTGTTTGTGCACGCATGCGCGTCACGGTGACCTAGGTCACTGATATCGATCTACTCTTGTCAAGTTATTAAATTAATATTGAAACCAGGTATTTAATAATTACTCGAACGAATCAAACGGAATAATTTCTTACTGGCAATGATATCCGACGTCGAGCGAACCCCTTTTGTTTTGTAACGCTGCGATATGCAAGCTTTTCAATTATTTCTGCCCGGACTTTTGCGATGGAAAGCTATCATTATTTACAATCTTTACATGCGAACTATTGTCCTCATCTTTGTTATTGATATCACAACGTTTCGACCGTTGTGCCCTCTGGCCTTCATCAGGAATTTCGAACTGAACCCTTTATTTAATCTACGGAGGTAGACCTTTTTCGTTCCTCTGTCTATGTCTAGGGATATCTCGCCTAATTCTTATTTTTAGTAACTCTCACTTATTGCTCGCCGTTTCCACTGAGTCCAAGAGCACAATTCTCGGTTCAGGGATTGAACTCACAATTACTAGGTCATCAAAGTTATTTTCATGGGAAATATTACGAAGAGCTACATTCGATATTTTTATCAATTCATACCTTTAATGTTGTTAAATAATACTTTATCAGATTTTTTAGAGGAAGTGTATCTCTGCGCGGACTTTCTGGGGTTGACCTTCGAGGTCAGATGGAAGACAAAATAAGGATGTCGATTTTGATTGGCTGAACGTGCGTGGGAAGGGAGAGAGATGGAGAAAGCTTTTTTCCGTGAGGTGGTTCTTACACATCAAGCAATGTAGACGTGTTTCCTTTCGTGTCTGGAACTGCTCCACAGTGGAGGAAGAATAAACCCATTGGATAGGTAGAAATGTAGACGTCGATGACATTAATAAAACTAGATAGGTTCAAATTATCTTTGTTGATGTCTATCATCTCCGGGCCCCAAAAACATTTCGTGATCCCCGGCCGGAGAGAGAAGATACAACATTATAATAATTTGGTGCAAGACTCATCTCCGAGCACGAGAGAGACGATATACAACGCACTTAAAACCCGCTATATTATGTACACAGCAACGAACCATCTTCGTTCACTTGGAATATCATTGGTTAGGAATAAATTCTATTCTGGCAGTTTCTTCCCAAGAGCCGCCGTAATGTAAAACAGACTTCCAAGAGGATGCTTTCCTGATCACTATAATCTTAATCTCTTTAAGTACAGGGTAAATCTCCAGTTACTCCTAATCTGCCCTTCCTACCGATCGCACTTACGTCCATAAAACAAACTCATTCAATAACCTTCTAGCTTGAGTGGTTCTTGGATCTTGTATATGGGTAAAAAGAGCATGAATAAGCATACCCCAGACCAAACGACGTGAGATGCACAAAGCTAGTTAGATATAAAACTGTCGATGGTCACCTTTGCAACAATCCGATTTTATCTACCTTCTCAGTCAGCCAAGTGTTATACATAATACATACTTGGTCGATCATGTATCTTTCGATACGTGAATGACAAGCCAGAAGATTTTCCTGCACTAGGTTTCCATTTCTTTCTGCGATAGACTGGTTGCCAAGGATCCAGTCTGTCCTGCTATTAAACCCATAGATGGGGGAGAAGACACGGATTCATACCAACGGTATTCGTGCGTAAGTGAATGTAATAAACTCGACTGGAATTCGAACTCGAATCCCCGTTTTCTAATTTCAATATCCATTACGACACAAAGCACGTCCTATCTAACTTATATACATTGCACATCCACACAAACATAGCAACCATATTAAAATATATTATACAAATAACACCTCTATTTGCAAATTGATTTATTGCAAGGAAACGTTCTTGATATTCAGAAGACAATCCCCTGATGAACGCTGACAATTATTGCTTGACCAATTATTGCTTGACCAATTATTGCTTGACCAATTATTGCTTGGCAAATAAAGAATGTCCGCTTATTTCAGATTAGCTGTGATGAACGTATTCCAATTATCCAAATATATTTTTTTCGGGAACCCTCTAGTTGGTAAGAGAGAAGTAACACTACACTCGGGCTATTTTCCTACAGACACATACGCATGTATGAAGCGCCCAAACCCAGCGTTGTAATACATTCATGATCAAGCACTTGTCAAGGCGCTTCACTCTGTAACACAAAACAGCATACAAGTCCACTGTAAAACTATTAATAAATAATATTACGAAACAAACATCTTTGCCATCGATCAATCATCACACTACTTACTTCCCTTCACTTCTAAACTGATCTAAATGCTAGGGTAATTACCATTTCAGGACAGAAAATGGGTTTATTTGAATAAAAAAAAAAACTAAATAACGCTTACTTACAAAAAGTAAAAAAAAAACAAAAAACAGGTTGGAAATGGACAACAGATACGGTTATTATTTCTAAATATATTTTCTAAATTTATTTGTCTTTTTAAGTTGAATATACAAAATGAATTGTCTCGATTAACTAAAAAAGTTTTTCAAGATATAAGTCACGTACTGCTGGGTATAAAGAATCAATTTAAAGTCACCTCAGAGAGCCACTTTTATATATATATATATATATATATATATATATATATATATATATATATATATATATATATATATATATATATATATATATATATATATATATATATATATATATATATATAAAGGAAGAACAGCAAGATATATAATCCGGTGTTCTTATAGATAGTTTTATTTTACAAAATAGTGCTCAATGTAAATTTACAGAGCATTAATATTATAAATTAATTGATTTAAAATATGGTTTATTCGCTACATTACTACTGTGTAGCGAAAACCCATATTTTAAATCAATTAATTTATAATATATATATATATATATATATATATATATATATATATATATATATAGTAGTATATAATAATATTTTGCTTTTTTAAAAAGTAAATGCAACGAACTGTGGATTTTTTTACTCCATCTGTTCTTTCTCTTATATATATATATATATATATATATATATTATTTTAAGCCTTTATTTAAATGGATGCACGTGTTTGAGTAGACGTCCTATTACTTACACAGGCTGAATTAGACTACTGGCCTGTGTATTCGAAAGTTTTTTTTTTAAGCATATCACCCCAAACAAGGCGACGGGAGCGTCACTAGTACGCAGGGGGTTACAGTGAGTGAAAAGTAAATGAAAAAAATTGGGTATAATGGGGGATTGAAGAAAGGATAAAAGATGAACGGGTTTCAAGTCAACAGAAGATGGCAGTTGACGTTGCATTTAAATTTTTGAAGATTGTAGTTATCAGGGAAGTAAGTAAGACGAAAGAATTTCCACAGCGGAAGTGCGTGCAAAGAAACTGCTGGAGTAGAAGTGGTGGTTATATCTAACTATTTCAACAGTAAAAGGGTGGGACCTAGACGCCAATCTAGTATCATGCTTAAATTCCTGTAATCAGGTCACCAGGGAGAAAAGCTCCTCAGAGCTGTTACCATGAAAATATTTGTTGAAAAGACAGGGGGAAACCATATTACGTCAGTGAGAAAGTGACAGAAGTGGAGATGTCAGGTCAGGACCGATTATATTGCAGATCTTTCTTTGGATTTTTTCGACAGGGTTCGACACTGCGTCCTACTTTGTAGGGAAAACCACCATCTGTTCCGGCGATCTATCACAGGGAGTTTCACTCCCCAACAGAGTAGTTACCCACTTAAGGAATCTACATCTTCCTGTTCAGACCTTCTCAAAATACCACGTCTCCTAATTTTGTTCTTGCATTCAGAATGTAAATAAAGGAATGTCTAAGGAATTAATAGCTTTATTTTGAATCCGACATTGAGTGTTTGAGGCGACGGCCTGTTTTATAACACTTCACACACACATACATATATATATATATATATATATATATATATATATATATATATATATATATATATATATTATTTTTTTTTTTAAAATTTATAACATAAATATGTTATAAAATCACTAAAAATAGCCATTTTGTTTCAACACCCTCGGTGTCTTATCAAGTGATGATGTTGAGTGTAAAATAAATATATATATATATATATATATATATATATATATATATATATAAATATATAGAAAAATAGGAAAGTTAAAACATGTTAGGTAAATAATCCGGGGTTCTTTTTAGTAATTTTGTTTTTATTGCCAAAAACAGTGCTCCATACAAAAGTAGAGCTATAATTATAATTATTTAAAAAAAAAATATGATTCCTTTGCTACATAAAAATTCTCATGTTTCAAAAATAAGAGCCAAAAACATCAATATAATTTTTAAATTTAAATTGAATTAAAGTATCAAGCCCCGTTTCATCCTCAATTTTCGCTTGACGATGAAACAGAGCTTGATACTTTAAATTCAATTTAATTCTCATAATTATATTGACGTTTTTGGCTCTTGTTTTTGAAACATGAGCACTCTTATGTAGCGAAGGAATCATATTTTTAAATATATATATATATATATATATATATTGTAATCTCCCGTCGTTTTCGATGACCCGTAAGGGTCATAGAACCAAAACATCCAGACTATCTGCAGAACCAAACACAATTTTTGGGAGCGCCGAATACAGACAACTGGTGTATAGGATACCACAAGGTCCCCAGTCGACCCTCTGCAGCTTTTGAATTCAGAGTTGTCCTTTACCTAGACCGTTCGCTAGCCAAGGCTATAGGATTCAGTCTGTCCTGCTATTTTACCCATAGCTAGAGGAGAGAAGAGATGGATAAATTCCCAAAGGTATTTGCACGAGCTGCTTTCCATTACTCTATCGTGCCTGCGTCTCCGTCTCTCTATCTCCCTCCACACACACACACAGATAGATAGATAGATAGATAGATAGATAGATAGATAGATAGATAGATAGATAGAGATTCAACACGATCACTTGAGAGGATACCAGAAGTGTTGAAACAAAATAGCTATTTTTGAAGTGATTTTATAACATTTTTATGTTATAATTTTCGAATAAATGATTATATATATATATATATATATATATATATATATATATATATATTGAGAGAGAGATAGATAGATAAATAGATAGATAGATAGATAGATAGATAGATAGATAGATAGATAGATAGATAGATTCAACACCATCTCTCCATATATATATATATATATATAGATTCAACACCATCTCTCCATATATATATATACATTCAATACCATCTCTCCATATATAAATATATATATATATAGAGAGAGAGAGAGAGATTCAACACCATCTCTCTCTATATATATATATAGATAGATAGATATAGATTCAACACACATCCCTTGAGAAGACACCAGAAGTGTTGAAACAAAATGGCTATTTTTGTAGTGATTTTATAACATTTTTATGTTATAAAACTCGAATAAATGATTTTATATATATGTGTGTGTGTGTGTGTGTGTGTGTGTTAGACTTTGTAATTTTGTTTATGTCTATGAGTTTTTTTTCTCTACCTTAAATCACACTCGTAAATAGATCTTCGCCGTCAGTGTAGTTTCGTCTTGTAGGGTAGCTGCTGATCGTATCTAAATTAAGCATAAAATAGCCCACCTACAAAGGTGTACGCGATGGTGGGGGGGGGGGACATACAATAACCAAACAAGCGAACATCAGATTAAGAGACCGCCACTGCTGCGGCTCCGTTTTGGTTATGGGACAACAAGCGATTCCCTGATTTGATACAGACGCGAGCCCTATCTCGTATCAAAGGCCTGATTCAACATCAAAAACGAACTTTTACTTCTTTTTTTTGTTTTTTTCACTAATTTTATTTTATTCTTATATGTTCTGAATATCCCTCCACGTGGAGTATAGAGGCAGACCAGAGCGCCACCGCATATGGTTTTTCTGATGTGGTTTCATATGCAAATATGACATGATATTGCCAGACCCACACATAAGCGGTTTTGAATTTACAACTGTCCTTCTCGACTAGTGGCCATTTTCGAATCAAATACTTAGCTCCGCCTGATTAATTCGTTTTTTGGGGGGTATTTTTTTATCAACTCTTTGCAAGTTATTTAAAACCAGGAAATATTTTTAGATCGTAAGATTTTTCTTTTTTCGATAATAATATTTTAGTAATACAAGTCTTACTAATTTACCAGTAGCTGGGGGAGAAGAAGTGGATTTCTAATGAGAATTTGATAAAGAAACAAGAAATTATAATGTATATAAAAGGAGAGTTCCTTTCTTATTGAATCACCTACACAAATACATATGAGAGGCCAACTTATCATGGCGGCGCTGGTATTCTTCCTGCAATAGCATTCTAGAAGCACTAATAATGTGGACGATATACACCACTTCCATGCAACAAAGCCTGCACTTGGCCGAATCTACTTATTGACAGATATTCTTTCGGGTAGAATTAGTATTCAGGGCTTAGTCTTGGTCGACTACTAGTAGGCTTTTTGTCTCGCATTTCACTCTGCCTTTCGTTAACCGACCCCATAGATCTTTTGTTATAATAGCGTTGGTGTCACTCTCAAACTGTCCATGAAGCGGCATTCCTTGTCTTGCATTTATTCTCACTTTAAGACCTCTGTTCCGATATTCTTTGTTTTCGATGTTCCCTTTTACAAGGTTTTTGGATTTCGCCACATATTTTACGAGTGTATCTTCGCTATTTAGCAGGTCAAGCATCGACCAACGTTGACTCGCTACACACACTTCAGTTCTAATGTTTACCTCCTTCTCTTCGTGGAATGTGTGTGATAAACATTTGCCTCTTGGCGCAGACCGTCCTGGGTATGACGATAAACTACATCCGCGTCCTGGGTGAGACGATAAACTACATCCGCGTCCTGGGTAACACGATAGACTACGTCCAACAGCAAAGCCTCTGATCAGGATGTTGCAGTTTTTTGTGTATATATGTACTAGTGAGTTAGCCCAAATGACTTGACTCACTTTATAGTCCACCAATAGAAGGTTAACCAATCAGAAGACGTAGAAGATTCAATCCGTCGTGTATAAAGGCGGCTATTTTGTTTACTCTATCCGAATGTCCAGTGCCAGCTTGTCAGGCGAAGAGGAACAGAAGGAAGAACTACGCTCTGCTACCTGAACAACGCTTCCCTACTGTCTTCAAAATATTCACTGCTAACCTCTGGATTCTATACTCAAAGACGACCGCCATCATGAACAACACAGGAGGTTTTGAAGAGCGTGGAATCACCTCTTAATTGCTGGTGTTCCCAGGTTATTTTTTTAACCCGGGTTGGTGGATATTTTATTGTTAAGGTCCCAGATACGGGCAAATAGTTAACCCACAAACTGGGGTCAAAACACTAAAAAGTGTAAAAATAAGTTTTAGTACCAGAAAACCTTTATAAAAAAAATTATTACCAGCAATAAATTTTTGAAGAAAAAATATTACCAGAAATAGATTTTTTTTAAATATTACCAGCAATGCATTTTTGAAGAAAAAAAAAATATTACCAACAATACATTTTCGGAAAAAAAATTATTACCAGCAATAAAAATCTTTGTTTATATAAATAACCCATTGAGGTTATATATGTAAAACAAACAAACCAATCTTGGCGCAAACAAGTCATTTAGTTAAAAATAAAGATGAAATGATACAAATAACAATGCATTTTGAAATTTCTTTCGATAGAAAAACTGACAAGGCATTTTTCCCGCAGTAGGTTTGCTTTTTTTTTCTGCGGTAGACCAGTTGCCATCAAGGTTATAGAACCCGGTCTGTTCTGCTATTTACCCATAGCTGGTGGGGGGAGAAGAAGAGGATTCATATCTTAACCAAGGGTATTAGCACGTAAGTAAATATAATGGATTCGACTGGAATTCGAACTCGGTTCTCCGATTCCTAAATCCGAGCCGCTGAGCACCATTTCCAAAAAGCAGTGTTCGTGTCTGAAAAACTAAAATTATGTCACAGGTGTAAAATGCAGTAAAATCGCAGAACAACGTTTAACATATGAAAAAGAAAACATTGAAAAATGTGCCGGGTTCTATGAACATACGAGAAGGAGCATAAAAATTCCAGTAGTATAGGCTCATAACCTGTAACATTGATAAAACTTTCCTGGGAATGTGGGGCGTACCCATGAGTGAAATCTTTTGCATTACATCCTAACTCGGTTCACTTGAAATACAAAGATTGTAATTATCATTATCTCTACTACTGCTACTATTATTGTTATTATTATTCGAACTGAAATATTATTTACTATTTATTCCTCAATACGAGCAGATAGGTTCGACTATCGCATGGTATAAGCTGCTTCCGGTCTTTTGAATAGGAGTAGAAGGTTTCTTCCTTGTTTCCTATTTAGCATTGGATGTCCAGTTTCTTCTATAATCTACTTCGACTCTATGCTTCTAACGTCTCCACCCGGACTTTTGAACAAGTGTAGAAGGTTTATCTCTTGTTTCCTTTTTAGGATTGGGTTTCCAGTTCCTTCTAAAGTCTTCTTCAACTCTATACTTCTAACGTTTTTAGGAATTGAAATTTTATTTAATATCTAGATAAAAAAACCTCGAAAAAATTATTGACGGTTTTAGTTATAAAATATTGAAATTGATCTGAACATTACATTGAAATGAAAGTTAATCTTATCATGATACCGTTAAATATTTCAATACGTTCGTGTCATCATTGGTCAGGTTTACAAATTCAGGTTTAACGTGTTACTGATTGTTTACAGCATTTAATAGGAATAGAACTCCCGGGATAAACTTGAACTTTAAATCAAATTAACTGAAAAATATTATTTTAATATGCCAAAAATATTTTTAAATCATATTCACTTGAGAATATTTTTCAAATATACCAAAAAATATTTTTTTAAATATTCAAAGTATTGTTTGTTTATAGAAAGCAGAAATATAAATAATTACTCTACAAACAACTGGACGAAACAGCAAAGCGGGATCTCTTTGCGTCTGTCTTTAACTTTAAAATGTTGACTAAAAAATATTTTAATTAAAAAAATTGTCTGTTTAAAGAAAGATGAAATAAAAATATTTACTGTATAAATAACTCGTAGTTTTAAATCTTATTCACTTAAATCAGATTAACTTAAATCAGATTAACTTAAATCATTATGAGCCTGGCGGATGCACCACACAAGCACGCACACAGACTTTTAGTATTATATAGATTTATTTATTTATTTTTCATCAGTAGGAGTAAATAGGTTCGCCTATCACAAGATTCACACTCCATCCCAGTCTTTTGAACAAACGTAAATGTTTATCACTTCTTTCCTATTTAGGATTGGCTTTCCAGATCATTCTATAGTCTACGTCTCTATACTTCTAAAGTCTCCGCCTAAACTCTGAAATTATATTTACTATTTATTTTTCATCAGTAGGGGTAAATAGGTTCGCCTGTCATCCGGTTCACACTTCTCCCTGGTCTTTTGAACAGGAGTAGAGGCTTATCCCTTCTTTCCTGGTTAGGATTGGGTTTCTGGTTCATTCTAAAGTCTTTGTCATTCTTTTTCACTCCCAGTAGCTCTTTGGGAGCTTAGGGTATTATGAATTTTTTGCTTGGGTTGAAAACTTTTTTAAAAAGAAAAAAAAGGTCGATATTATATATAAAATAATTTTTATTGAATCAAATTAAAAAATAAAAAAAAAAAAAAAAAAATTAAAACCCTATGACATAATTTTTTTAGGAAAAAATTTTTGCACCCAATGCCTTATATTGATCTATATAATTTTCTTGATTAATCGACTTCTCCAGAGCGCGCCTGGTAATTGAGAACAAATTATAGTATTTAAAAAAAAAAGAACAATGTTTACGCTACTTACATTGAGACTGTGGTCCTCATCTTTATTGTTGCTATCAAAGTGTTTTCGATCGTTTTTCCACCCGGCCTTCATCAGGTTTATATCGATCCGCGTAACCTTCAGGGTCCTGTTGAAAATAATAATATTTATAATGTCCAAAACATTTTGATAAATAAAAACAAAGATGGCGTTGTCAGAAGGTAAATTAAAAAAAAAATGTTATATAATTGACTCAGATTTACCTAAAATTTAATTTTTAGCCTTAGCTTGATATCTTAAAAAATTCTTTTTGAATAGTAAATTAAAGCACGTCGGATCTATCGAACCTTTATATCCCCAATACAGGGTGTTAGGGACTAGGGTTTTTTTTCTGCCATTTGGTAACATATTTTTCTTTAATAAAAATTTCTCAAATATTCAGGCCGGTAGAAGAAGTTAAATAAACATACTGTTTAATAAATAAAGGGACCCTCTTCTCAAATACGAATATCCACTAAAAATAAAGTTTAAAGTGATAACATCTGTCGGATTATTCTTTTAAAATCCATTAACTCTTTAGAAATCACATATATATATTGTGAAAGTAAAATTATTCACTTCTTATATTAAGCTTTGATGTGAAGTATCTTAGAAATGATTAAAGGGATCTTACTGGAATTCTCCAAGGTTTTTATAACACTATTGGACTCAGAATGTATTATTACTCTCCAAGCTTAACAGAAGTATGCGATGAAATCGATCATAAACGAAAATGACATGTTCATCATTAATATATATATTATTCAAGGGTTATTTTCTAACTTATTCAAGATGATCTTTGCCCTCTCTAACCTTCTAACTTTCTGTCCTGGAGTAACAAGGTTCCTCAGAGATTTCACGTACGATTTCAATTTCAAGTTTTTTTTTTTTCTTTGGATATGACTCATAGTTGAAACTCCTCTCTCACGTGCCAAACGTCTCATGAATTGATTTGGATCTTTTCTAATCAATCTCTTTAGCTCTAAGTTGAAATGATGATCCCTCTTCCTGTTGTGACATCCTGATCTAGTCTTCATCTCAACTGTTCCCTCTTTTTTTAAACTTATTCACCATTCTCTTGACGTTTCTTGAATGCACTTTGAAGATGTAAGCCAGAATATGAATGTTGGTATCATTACTGAAGGCTTAAATGATCTCTTTCCTCTCACCATTGCTCAGTTGAGAAGACAGTGGGGTTGACACAAAACGATTTTAACCTGTTCTCTATCTAGCTCAATAACTCATAAAGTGTTTTTCAGTGATTCTTACGACAAAAGTGTCAAAAATGACTAAACGTCTTATTTGAATACCTGGAAAAAAAAAAAATTCGAATATAGTGTTTTTTTTTATATTAAAAAAATAGAAGGGTGGACAGTTTAGATGCTGTTACACCCTGTTACAGATAAAGGGCAAATGAGATATGGCGCCAGTTGAGTATAAATAAATAAAGTTGAATAGCAAACACATATATATTTCATGAAATATATTTATATATATATATATATATATATATATATATATATATATATATATATATATATATATATCGACTCTCCTGTCGCGTTCGACGTATGAGGTTTCAGGGGCAGATAAGTTCCCAGGAAACCGACATCCCGACACCGGCACATGAGATTTGATTATAGTGGTGAAGGCCTCGTGCAGGACCAGCCACACTTTTTGAAGGGACGAATACAGAAACCTGGTGCACCGAATGCATGCCACAAGGTTCCCAAACGACCCTCCGCAGGTTTTGAATTCAGAGTTGTCCTTCTCCTAGACCAGTTGCCATCCAAGGCTATAAAACCCAGTCTGTCCTGCTATTTTACCCATAGCTGGAGGGAGATGAAGAGGATACATACCTTTCCCAAGGGTATTAGTATTAGCACGTAAGTGAATGTAATATATATATATATATATATATATATATATATATATATATATATATATATATATATATATTACATTCACTTACGTGCAATATTAATGGGAAAGATTATATATATATATATATTGCTTTTTCATTTCTGTAATTATGAGTTTAGCTAATGTAATTGTTGTAGAATACCTACGGGCGATAATGGGTATGTCCCCATTCACATAAATACAGTAGTAAATACTGTATGTTGGTCTGCAGTTGGAGATTCATTGTGGAATTCACTTGACACACTTCTAGCAGTTGACTCCTTCTTCTACGCACCGCTGGCGAATCTTATATGTATTGTTCTTGTCGTAAGTATAATCGTTCATTACCAACCTTCGTGTGATTATTCTATTCAGTAACCTTCCTAGGTTACAACAGGAATATCGTTATATTCATGGAAATATATTGTGCCTATTTTTATGAATAAAACTTTTCTCTATAATTGTATTGGTGTGTTTCACCTACAATTTACATGTCTTCATGCCACAAATGTATTATAATATTCATTTCAATCAATTATTATATCTTCTGTTCAAGTTTTGATTTAATGTATATTTTAACGGAGATCGCTTGTTATGTCATTTGTTTTCAGCAGTAGATATTTTTAACAATGCATTAATTTATATTGGGTAAAAATATGAAAGCAAAGTTATATTCATTTTTAAATACGAATTGAAAACAAAATAAGAATATTTTAGAGTGTTCTTAAATTTAGAATATTACCTATGTTTAAAAATACAAATTGCTATATAAAACCTCTTCATTTACCTTGATAAAGTTACTCGTGTATATGGTAATTCAAATGTCCCGCGTGTATATGGTAATTCAAAAGTCCCTAAAGTATATGGTAATTCAAAATTTTTAATTATATGGTAATTCAAAAGTATTCAAGTATATGTATTTATTCAAAAGTTTTCAAGTATATAGTAATTCAAAAAATTATTATTATTATTATAATTAAAATCCCTCGTGTATATGGTAACTGAAAGGTCCCTCAAGTATATGGTAATTCAAAAGTCCCTCGTGTATATGGTAACTCAAAAGTCCCTCAAGTATATGGTAATTCAAAAGTCCCTCGTGTATATGGTAACTCAAAAGTTTTTTTAATGGTAATTCAAAAGTAGTACCTCGTGTATAACATTAATTCAAAATAGCTTTTTGACAACATAACCTAACTGAAAATTATATTAGTGTATTAAAGTTAAGATTAAATTAAATTAGAAATGTAAATATAACAAATACTTTTTATATATATATATATATATATATATATATATATATATATATATATATATATATATATTAGGATAGATACTTTGAATTTCACAGAATATATTATGAATTTCAATATAAGCAAATTAACGGAAATATTTAGCAACATCAGGTTCGCCTAATTTTTAATACATTCATCAAAGAAAAATTACCGTTGAGGAAATACTTCTTCATGTACTGCTTCACCGAACTTATATATTTCTCTTTATTACGGAATAGACTGGGGTTTGAATATACAACATACACGATAACATTGATCCGAAAACACTCCCTCTATGACATCCTAGTTCTGATGATTAAATCGAGACGAGATCTTTAAAATAAAATAGCCCTCCCACAGAAGTGTCTGCTTCCTACAATCTCTTTTTTTAAGGAAACCAAATCCATCATCAGAATCATATATATATATATATATTATATATATATATATATATATATATATATATATATGGTTGTTTTTACATATATATAGAAAGAGAAGAGAGAGAGAGAGGTGTCCATTTTGGATCGTATAACATCATGGTATCTGTAATGCTCGCAAACTTCAACAGCAGCGCCCACGAAGATGGTGCCAAGCGTAAAAGCTAAGGAAAAATATTTTATTTAAAATCGGCTACGCGGAGAGAGAAAGGGGGCGTGAAGTTTATTGCTTGTTCAGACACTTTTGATAAATCTTTGGCTGGAAAGGGATAATTTTCATTCGACGCAGTTGATTTATAACGACGTGGAGATAAACACAGCACAAATGGGTGGCAAACAGTAGAACCTATGTCATTTGATGTTGAGTTTGTTTGAACAAAAAATAGACGTTTAAACATTGCCTCTTTATCAAAAACCTCCACACTTTAAATACTTCTTCCTCAATGTATCGTTTCCCTTCAGGACGAGGGCGATCATGGCTCTCCATAGCTACCTATCCTTCGTTGCTTTTAGTAAGATTTATCTTTTTACCAGAATCTTGTACACAATCTTATGGTTACATTCCTCCTTCTACATCTCCAGCTTTCAATATCTCTTGTGAGGGTCAAATGTTCCAAACCCTCTTTCCTCATTATGCCTCTTAGAAATGTCAACTGTTTCTTTCTAAATATATGCGTCTATTTTATTTCCATTATCCTTAAAAACTTCCTCGTTATTCACATAATCAGTTCAAAGTATCCTCAGTATCCTTCTATAGAAACACATTTTTTGTCTGAAGTTCCTTTTCCATCTATGAACAGATTGTCCATTCATTCAAACACATGTTGCCATATAGGAGGACTGATATTACGTATAAATACTCTTTTTTTTTTATTTTTCTATTTTCAAGTCTCTTCTTCATCTGTGAAGATTGTCCAGCATTCACTGCCATATAGGAGGACTGATATTACGTAACAGTTCAGTAATCTTATTCTTAAATTTCTGTTGAATCAAGTCTCTTCTTCTTCTGTGAGGAGATTGTCCAGCATTCACTGCCATATAGGAGGACTGATTATTTTACACAAACAGTTCAGTGAGTATTTTTTTTTGTTTCTGTTGCTTCAAATCTCTTCTTCATCTTTCAGGAGGATAGTGTAAAGCATTTTTTTCATTAGGAGGTCTGATATTACGTAACAGTTCAGATAGTTTTTTTTTTTTTTTGTTGCTTAAATATCTTCTTCATAATGGCAAGGAGATTGGTAATTCACTGCCATATAGGAGGACTGATATTACGTAAAGTTCATTACAATTTTCTTTGTTTCTGTTATTTCAATCTTCTTCATCTGTGAGGAGATTGTCCAGCATATACTGCCATATAGGAGGACTGATAAACGGAACAGTTCAGTACTCTTTTTTTGTTTTATTTGCTTCAAGTCTCTTCTTCATCTATGAGGAGATGATCCAGCATTCACTGCCATATAGGAGGACTGATATGACATTTAACAGTTCAGTAGTATTTTCTTTGTTTCTTTTAATCATTTTAAAATTTTCTTCTTCATCTGTGAGGAGATTCTCCAGCATTCACTGCCATATAGGAGGTTTGATATTACGTAACATTTTTTACTTTTTTGTTTGTTTCTGTTGCTTCAAGTCTCTTCTTCATCTGTGAGGAGATTGTCCAGCACATTTTGCCATATAGGAGGTCTGATATTACAGTAACAGTTCAGTAGTATTTTCTTTGTTTCTTGTTGCTTCAAGTCTTTTCTTCATCTGTGAGGAGATTGTCCAGCAATTTGCCATATAGGAGGACTGTACATATATTACGTAACAGTTCAGTACTCTTTTATTTATTTTCTAACGAAATTTTTCTGTTTCTTAATTCTCTGCTTAGCTTTTAGAATGTATCTTCCACTAACCTAATGCACCTTCGGATTTTTCTGTCACTTCTTCTGTTAAAACTCTTCCCGATATATTTAGATTTTTGTGCTTGTTTGATTTCGTTTTCTCCGATTTGTAATTTGCAAAAAAAAAAAAAAAAAAAAAAAAACTAACAATTATTTAATTTAATAAATAAAAATTGGTGATTAGTCCTTTCTTTCGCTGAAACACTAGAAAACTGTAGGAATTTTGCAGTAATTTTAACGTAAAAAAATCAACACTGTGTCATCTTCACATTTTATACATTAGATTTTGACACTAATAATTAAAAAGATAAATAAGAATCACTCCCACTGTATAGGTTGCATAAGTCCGGTGAGAAGACCTATCCTTGTAGTTGGGAAACCTTTTTTTCCTGAAAAACTGTTATTAAGTAGAAGATTTTTTCATAAATTTAACCGATAGTAACGGTAACAGCCCCGTTAATGAAAAAGAATGTTACCTGTATATTTTTTTTAACTTCACCATTACACATGTGCAGAAATAGGTTAAACTTAAGGAGTACGGTTCCTACCATAGCGCAATGTTTAGCAAGCTCGCTTCGTAGACCATTTTGGTATAGTGAAAGTGATAATTATTAGTTACCTTAGTAATATTGTATAACGACTGGCGAACGTAAGCATTTTGATTAAGACATATGTCGAAGAACTTCCCATACCACCTCTATGATCTGTTACTGCACCGCATTTGCAACCTGACGACATGTTATGCAACATATTTAGCAATCGAAGAAGAAAAATTAATTTCGGGTACAACGTGTAGCGATATCAGTGTCAGCTGATATCATTGTTGAATGATGTTACAGAAAGTGTTTCGGCAGTTATTGTCTTGACGATTATCAGCTGAGTGAAGCGGACCTCACAATAACTATGTCAAACGACCCTGACAATTAAGGTCTCTAAGCGTAACAAGACTCTGGGTTCTTGATAAATTACTTTTTTAGACAGAGCTGACAGTGCAAAAAAAAAGCCTGCGCTCTATAAGACAGTGGTCTCTAGCAGTAAAAAAAGCAGAAAGCCACAGGGAGTTACAGAGACCGCTCGCAGTGACGTGTAAAGGAAGACACGCCCGTTAGAATGTTCGCCCTTCACGCCCTCTGTCTCGCTTGTCTAGATTAGAAGGTTACAACCAGAATAAAATTTATTTACTGCTACAATTTCGTCTCATGTTTTTTGTTTTTTTTTTTTATTTCGTGGGTATTTTTCGTTCATTTCTGGAAGTTAATTTGGAAGCGATTATATTAATACCCTTTTAGCAGGACCGAAAATACGTCGACTGCAAAGGGAAAACTGCGAAAACTGGTATTTACAACAAAAACAATGCCACGAGTACGCAGGGGTCACAGAGTGAAAGTAAGAGAAAAGACTGAGCATATGGGGACTGAGGAAAGGACAAAAGATGAACAGGGATCAAGAAGACAAAGATTGACGTCGCATTTAAACTTTTGAGCATTATAGTTATCAGGGAAGCAAGTAAACTGAAGCTAGTTCCACAGAACAAGAAAAGAAATCGTTGGAGTAAAAGTGGCGGCTGCATTTAGCTATTTCAACAGTAAAGATGTGGGATTTAGATGCCAATCTAGTAACAGGCTTAAATTAATGTCGTCCGTGCACCAGGGAAACAAAAGCTCGTCAGAGGAGTTGATCTGTAAACTCACATAGAAACTTGACCAGTGTTTGCTAATAAAGTGTAAACCCGAGAATATTTACCTATAGATTCATGTCTAGATTTAAACGACTTTTACATATTAGACACAAATGGAAACTATAATGTTCATAAAGGACTTATCCGAAATTCTTTATCTGGAGCAAGACTAGAAAAGCGACGTGTTTCAATACTAACAGACGTTCATTTCCAGGAGTTAATGTGGAAGCGATTATCCTAATACCCTTTAAGCGTGACCGAAAGTACATCGACTGCAAAGGGTTTATATCCACCACCACAACCACCCACAAAATGCGACTATCTATCGGCTAGATCATTGCGAAAACAAATATGTACAACTGAAGCAATGTCACGAGTATGCAAGGGGGTTACAGAGAGTGAAAGTGAGAGATAAGACTGGGTATAGGGAGGAAGTGAGGAAATGATAAAAGATGAACGAGGTTCAAGATGGCAATTGACGTTGCATTTAAACTTTTGAAAATTGTAGTTATCAGGGAAGCAAGTAAACTGAAACTAGTTCCGCAGGTTAGAAATGCGAGAAATAAACTATAGAAGTAGAAGTGGCAGTTTCATTTAGCTATTTCAACAGTAAAAAGAAGTGGGACCTAGATGCCAATCTAGTAGCACGTCTATATTAATGTCATCCGTGAACCAGGGAAACAAAAGCGGAGTTGAAGAAAAGGCATGGCATGTGGAACGAGAACAATCTACCCCCGTGAAGTAAATAAAGGGTCCGGCTCGAAATTCCAACGTATATCATCTGAAGAAGGTCGGAGCGTACAACGGCCGAAACGTCATGAATATGACAATAAAGATGAGGACAACAATCCGAATAATGTTACAATAGTTACAATACCTCATCTAAGAAATATAGACAGATTCTATCTATGTCGTTCTGTCCTTCAGTCTATCTATCAGAATTGACTGGAAAGTAAGAAGCCGGAAGAGAGTTCCACAAACAAGAAGTGCGAGAAAAGAAACTGTGAGCATAGAACGGTTATATGTAACCATTACAACTTTAAAATGAATGAAACCTTGCCGCCAGTCTAATACTGCGCTTAAAGTCGTAAAGTCTAACTGCCATAGTGGAAAGGTCATCAGAGCAATTACCGTAAAAGTATTTATAGAAAAGGTAGAGGGAAGCTATGTTACGAGTGACTGAGGCCGAGATGCCAGGTCAGGACCAATGATATTTCAGATTCTTCTTTGGATTTTTTCAAGGATCTCTAAATATATAGTAGGAACAAATATACAAATCATGAACGAATGGTGGACTTATAAATATGTAGACTAGATTAGGACGGGAAAAAATTTTCTTGTATAATCCACTGGACCAACGTCCCTAGCAACAGACATTGCAAATGATTTAATATAATCTTACCACTTCATGTCACCGGAAAACGTTAGCCCGAGTTGGCCCAAAAGAGTCACAGTCCTGGAGGTTAACATTATCCCTGCTGATGGAAGGCAGAAATGGTTCTCTCGGAGGACTAAAAGAGAGCAGTTTCGTTTTGGAAGCATTTAAATTAACAAGTCATTTCTTGTTCCAGTTTGTAGGTCAGTTTTTAGACCAAAAGCCAATGTGACTTTATCGAACCAATCGTGCTTTCTATAGTTGTGTCATCAGAAAAGATATTGAGCTGAAAACTGGTCCCGTCAGAAAGGTCGTCGATGCTATAGACATGAGTATAAACATGAATATTTACCTATAGATTTAAAATTTCGTTTTTTACGGCTTATCAACACTTTGCAGGTTATTTAAAGCCAGGAAATTTTGTTTTAAATTGTAATAATTTCTTTGAGATAACAATGGCCTACTGAAAAAATTTATTAATTAACCCATAGTTGGGGGAGAGAAAAGGTGGATTCATAACTTTTCCAAGAGTATTTGCGCATAAGTGACTATAACAAACCCAACTGGAATTGGTACTCGTCTCTCCAATTAACAATTCCGAGCCATTATCCGTTGCACCACCTACACATACAGGCTTACTGCATCTGGCATTCACAAGCGGTCACCCACCTAGGTACTGACCAAGCCTGATATTGCTTAACTGGAAGCGGTGTTTCAACGTGACGTGAACGTAGGCCCCTAGTTTCAAAATTGTTCTCGAAACTTGCAAATGATGTGCAAAAGTTGACTGATTCCACAAGTAATAAAGAGCTGCATAAAGGACACTTCTAAGATTTCCCTAACATTATAAAAAGGATATCTCTGAGGAATATTTGAATTAATACAGTATGTTATATCAGTGAAAAATAGTAATTCTTGCGCTGCTAAAAATCATAACCAAAGAAAACGTCTTTATTCAAGGTTTGAAACTGAACATTTTTTCTGTTCATGGAAAAGTGTTTCAAAATATGAAAATAGCGTTTTCATTGAAAAGAGTTTTAAAATATGAAAATAGCGTTTTCATTGAAAAGAGTTTAAAAATATGAAAATAGCGTTTTCATGGAAAAGAGTTTAAAAATATGAAAATAGCGTTTTCATGGAAAAGAGTTTAAAAATATGAAAATAGCGTTTTCATGGAAAAGAGTTTAAAAATATGAAAATAGCGTTTTCATTGAAAAGAGTTTAAAAATATGGAAATAGCGTTTTCATTGAAAAGAGTTTAAAAATATGGAAATAGCGTTTCTCTACATTTGCTAGGTACATTCTGTTTTTATTAGTTACTTTGTTCAATTAATTTCATTTTCGTATTTTGCTTTGATAAAGTCCACATTGGATGAAACGCGTCATTTTTATTCATGAAAAGAGTTTTACCCAAAGCACTGTTGAAGATCTCTCGCCTCCTGGTAGATATTCTATTTGTCTGAGCAAAAACCCAGTCTGTTTATTTTTTTTTATTTCCTTAACTAAGAGTGTCAGAAATTAAGTAGCAATTAGGTTCTTTAACGCAGGACTCGATTCGAAATCATAAGACATATTGTTCTTAACTCTCACCATTAAACCATATTTTAAAATTCCCAAAATACTTGGGAACCCCAGGATCAATATTCCGTCTCCTGTTACAAGTGCACGACTTGAGGAAGGATCATTCTGTCATATCTTGGAGGTAGAGGGAACTGGCCGCAATCGAGTATCCCTGATATGTTGGAAGTAACTTTAGCCCTCTTAGACGTCAGGTCAGAGCGCTGTATCAGAGCATTACGGGCAGGTATCACACATTAAGTACAAAAATTAATTCTCTCGTTAAATTGGCATTCTGCATATGGCGATTAGTCCTAGCGATAAAAATTGTTAAAATCCAAATGCTAAATATTTTCCAAGAATGTATGAAATGTAAAAACGTAGCTAATGAAAAATAGCCATTTTCTTTCTTTTTTTTTATTTTCTTTTTTTTTTTTTATTTTCTTTCTTTTTTTGACTTTTCTACTTTCAAACATTTTAGTTTTTTTCTTTGTTTGCCATCTATTTTCTCTGTCTTTTTTTTTTTTTCTTTGTCTTCATCGTCGAAGATTTCGGGATATCATATTTTATGGCGTCTCTTACTCCTTCAGTGCGTTATATTTCTTATTCTTGTGTCTTACTTCGTCTTTCTCTCTCTCTCTCTCTCTCTCTCTCTCTCTCTCTTACCTCCATCTTCTCTTTTCCTATCTTTGTTAATTCCTTCTTCTTCTTCTTCTTTTCGATTTCTCTTTCTCTTCTCATCCAGTTGGCGATAAAATGGCCACTTAAAATATTTTGTTGGTGAAAAGAGCTACGTTAAGTAATAACGCTTGAGATGGATTATATTTTAATAACTAGAACAAATGTCAAACACCAAAAAAATAATGATTTTCTTCAAGAAACGAATGTGGATTGGGCACCTGATTCTATAGACACAAATATAAAGGCAAATATTTACCTATAGACTCAAGTATAAACTCCTTCAATGTTTATCTATAGACTCATGTATGAACCCAATCACACTTGTGTCCATAGGTACAAATTAATTGTTTTTAGGTAAACAATAATTGGGTTTATACCTGTGTCTGTAGGTAAACACTGGTGGCGTTTATACTTGAGTCAATAAATAAACATTGAATGGATTTATTCTCGAGTATATTGGTAAACACTGGTAGGGTTTATACTTAAGTCTATAGGTAAACATTGATCGGATTTATACATGAGTATAGGAAAACATTGGTAGGGTTTGTCTGTCAGTCTATGGGTAAACATTGAATTTAGACAGGCTTAGTCCCCCAAAAAGTTTTAATATCCAAAAAGAGGCAATCGCAGGAGCGTCTTTGAAATTTTATATATATATATATATATATATATATATATATATTATGAAATGGACAAAGTTCGACAATTATTTTAAGATATTTTTATGTTTACACATTCTTTTTATAGATATATATTAATATTTAAGTAAATGCTCTGTTTATTATTACAGTATTAAACAACATTTACCGGCCTGAATGTCCCAGAAATTTTCATAGAAAATATTCGTCTTCCGACAGGAATCGAACCTGTATCCTATACGGAACCGTCATATAGGCTGACGTGCCTTAACCGATTGAGCCACAGAGGAGCGTTCGGTTGACACGGTCGATTTTACTGCTTTTAAACTTCAGTCTTCTATCAATCTCTCACGTACATTCATATCTGCTCATGGCGTATCCAAATGTAAAGAAATGACGTCACACATTATGAAATGGCCAAAGTCCAACAATTATTTTAAGAAATTTTTTGTGTTTATACATTCTTTTTATAGATAGAAATATTTAAGTAAATGCTCTGTTTATAATTCAGGTCGGTAAATGTTGTTAATACTGTTTATTATAATATTATTATTATATTATTTACTTAAATATTTGTATCTATAAAGAGAATGTATAAAAATAACAATGTCAGAAAATATATATGTGTGTGTGTGTTATTTTATTTTATATGCGCAGTACTTAGTGGAAAGCGCTCAATATCAGTGACAGATCTATTCAGGTGTATGGATATGTGTTTGTAGAAGTAGATTCCTCCTTCCCATCACCAAACATAGTCAAACAAGCATAAATAAATCCAATTTTAAAAAATAAACAAGTTTGTCTGATGATCACAAAAGCGTGAAACCAAAGGTCACAAACTTATATCTACACAACTGAATATATATATATATATATATATATATATATATATATATATATATATATATATATAGGTAACTATGTATATATATGTAACTTATATACATATATATCCAAGTATGTATATGTATATGTGTCTGCATACATCGATGTTTGCGTTAGTACGATGAATGACAAAACGACGAAATCTCCCCCACCACTTCCACAATAACACCAATACACGCAATCTACATAAACCCAAATTTTTTAAAACAGTAATCAGTTTGTCTGACGATCGCTAAAGCGTGAAACCCAGGGTCACAAACTCACATCTATCCAACCAAATATATATATATATATATATAAATATAGGTAACTACACTCGTCTCGGAAACCTTCGGTTTCTTGATTTGCTAATGATCAAATCAATTTCGAAGGAAAAAAAGGTTTTAAAAAAAGAAAGATTTAGGAACATGAACGTCTGTCGAAAAGAATCGTACTGCATACAGGTCCAGAGCCCAAAGAAAAAAAAACCCTGCTACGAGTAATCAACTAACTAAAAAGTGCTCGATACAAAAAGTAGATCCGCTTAGGTGAAACCTATATATATATATATATATATATATATATATATATATATATAAAGAAAATATAGTCTTAAGATGTGCGATATTTATGGGATAAAGTGCTCAATATCAGAGATAGAGTGTAAATATAATTGTGAACATAGAAGTCAACACTTAGAGGCGACAATGTGTTTCATGCTAAATGCAATCGTCGCCTGGCGATTGCATCTAGCATGAAACAGATTGTTTTTCTAAATGTTGACTTCTATGTTCACTTTATATATATATATATATATATATATATATATATATATATATATATATATATATATATATATACACACACAAAAAAAAAAAATTACATTTGCCATGATAAAGTTCCTCTGAGAACTAACGAGTCTGCAAAGGTAGGTCTTCCATTTGTGCGTATATATATATATATATATATATATATATATATATATATATATATATATCGAGAAAATGATTTTTGATCAGGTTTGCGAATGAAATTTTTTATATTTTCATCCCTAACGCACTAGTTCCTCTTAATTTTCATTTTCGTTAAGCTACTCCTAGAGTTCTCAAATAGTCACCCACTTAATAATGATCGTATGGAATGACGCTTAACCCCAATTAGAACTAGCGCACCGCCTGAACTTCTCTTGCGCTTTAGGAAGAGGCAAGAAAAGAAATTGGTGTTCAATATTAGCAGCCAAGCTGGTCGTCGGTGAAGTATTTAAAATGTCTTCTTTGCCCTCAGAACCCCATAACGAGATGCTAATGTCACCCAACGGACCCTAAATGCCTGATAAGTGTTTTATATTATAATCGAAAAGCCAGAAATGGTACGCCGTACCAATAACCCCCTACCCACAAAAATAGAATTTTTATATGACATAAAACTGCATTTTTAAAGAGAGTGGTGCTGAAAAATTCTCGGCTCATTCAAAAAGTCCTCGGCGCCACATCCAGCCAGAATCTTTGATATTCAATCATTCGTTCGAATTGGCGGAAGTGCGTCGAGCCGACAACTTTTCATCACTCCCTTGATTATCTTCCTATTAAATATATTAACTATTAGCTACATTATATGTCTTTAATGTGTTAGGGAATGTGCGCAAGGCGTAGAGTTCAACGATGCGGAAATCGGAATTGGCGAGCTGTGTTCAAATTCAGGTTCTCTGCGTTCACTTTCGCGCAAGCACTCTTGGGGAAAAGGCATGGATCCGTTTCTTCTGCCTTAATGGTTAAATAGTAAGGTAGACTCGGAACTCTAGACTTGATAGGCTCACAGAATAGGTGAATGACATCTCTGGTGTCAAAATCGCCCGCGCGTCAGATTGGCAACTCCATCCCGTAAAAACCTACTTACTACAAAATCCGTAGTAGCCGCACCTGGCGTAGTGAGTGTGTGGCCATATCTTATATAAGGATTTTTCTCGTATTAAACAAGGACGAGAAAAGTGTGATGAAATGGGCTGCTATAATGTATATTTAAAAAAAAACTTTAGATATTTCAATTCCTTTAAGAAATAAGATATATTTCCGATTCTGAAGGGGTTTTAATTATTTCTTTCGGGTTTATTCAAACTATACTTTTATTAGAATTAATTTTTTGTAAAATTCTACACATTTTAATAAATATATATATATATATATATATATATATATATATATATTGTGTATTTAGGTAGCAATCCCTCATTTATATATGATTCATTAAAGACGACAGACAAGGTGCTGCGATTAAGCTTTTTATTTGATTTTTCTTATGTTCGAACAAGTGTTTTCTTTTCTGGACACAGAGTGTAGAAACTGTCCAAATGTTCTGTAATTCCGAGCGCTTTTGGCTATATATTTAGTCATTATCAAGTATTATTTTATTTTTACTTTTTAGCTGGTTGTATAGGTTGTATGTATGTTTCTGGAGTCATAGTGAAGTTTTATTCTCAGAACACTGCTAGCACATTGTAGCCGTGTTCGTGGTTAATATTACTGAGTGCTGGCTTTTTCTTTTTTGTTATTACGGCTTCCATTATTTTTAATCTTTTTTTTTTACATGTGGTTGCGGTTATTATGTTTGTATTAGAAAATAAAATTTTAAATAGTCACAAAAACAATTATTAGTCAAGTATATGTGCCTTGGGGTGTAAATTATAACGGCTAGGAAAGCGAAATAGGAGAGCCGAGTTTGAATTCCAGTCGAGTTTATTACATTCACTAACGCCCAAATACCCTTTGGAGAGGTCTGGATCCATCTCTTCCACCAGCTATGGGTTGAAGAGCAGGACAGATTTATTCCTATAGCCTTGTTTGACATCTAGTCTACCACTGAAAGGGGCGGCAAAGCTTTTTTTTTTTTTGACAACTAGTCTACAACTGAAAGAGACAGCAAAGCCTTGTTTGACAACTAGTCTACTGTTGAAAAAGACGGCAAAGCCTTTTTTGACAATTAGTCTTCCACTAAAGGAGACGTCAAAGCCTTGTTTGACAACTAGTCTACTGCTGAATGAGACGGCAAAGCCTTTTTTGACAACTAGTCTACAACTGAAAGAGACGACAAAGCCTTTTTTGACAACTAGTCTACCACTGAAAGAGACGACAAAACCTTTTTTGACAATTAGTCTATAAATGAAGGAGACGTCAAAGCTTTTTTTGACACCTAGTCTACAACTGAAAAAGACGGCAACGTTTTGTTTGACAACTAGTCTCCCACTAAAAGAGACGGGAAAGCATTTTTTGACAACTAGTCTACCAGTGAAAGTGACGACAACGTACAACAATCTAATACCTAGTCAGTCATAAATTGAAAGAGACATTAGTTCCCAAGAGTTTATCACGTATGGCACTTAACTGACTGATATAGCCTCCATTGTTTTTATCCACTGTTTCCCATCGTTCTACAAGCTTCTTGATTTCATTTTTGTAGAAACTTCGTGTTTTTGTTAGAAGAATGTTGTGAGATAGCTTTCGATTGACTGTACATAGTAAATTTTTTGTCATTTAAATTGTTCTGTAGAGGTCGGGATAAATGCAAATCCGAAGGCGTCAAGCTGGAAGGTTTCCCATTTTAACTCTAAGCTTCTGCGAGGTCTCTTTTGCAACATGCGGTCTTGTGTTGACGTAGTGGAAAATGAACCAAAATTTCTTCAAATGGCGAAACGGACCCTGGGGAAGGCTGGTGAGATATCGATTTTCAAACACTTAGCAATCTCTCCCGTCGAAATCTTCGGTTTATTCTCCACGATGGCGAGCAGGGCGTCTTCATCGACGTTCGAAGATCGCACGGGGCGTGGTTGATCCTTCACATTAAACTCAACCTGACAAAACTTACTAAACCAAGACATGGAGTACGGTGTGTGTGTGACCTTAGGGTGACGGCTTCAATTCCATAATAACTTTAAAACAGTCATTAATCTCTAGTCGGTTTTAGTTCAGACATAAAAGAACTTCAACAAAGGGAATTTTAAAGTTAACTATTTTCTTACGTCGATTCCCAGTGGGGTTGATCTTCCGCCCCACTGGGAAGCCGCTTCCAGACACGATATATGTTGGGGCGCACCCACCTTCTAACTAGTAATGGACTGGTCCCTCTTATATAAGTCAGCTCTGGAGAGAGAGTGACAGAGCGTCAGAGAGAGAGTCAGCGTAAGCAGTCCAGATAAGCTTACCCGGTACATACCGTTGGACTATAGACTTTGGATATTGTTTCGTACTAACCAACCTTCGTTCTACTAATCACTCTATTGTTAATTGCTTTTATGAATATACCAGTATTTTCCTCTACAACTGTGTTTGTCTTGATTCATACACCGACACGCGGGAAACTCACAACATCTCAACAATATAGAATATATCTACATTGTTTGACGATTTAGACTCGACCTCCCGAAAAACCTTTCTCTGTATCTATCAATCCCACACTCAAAATCGACTTCCTTTGTTTTGTCTTGTATCTGATCTCAAAGGTCAAACTCACAAAGTCCGAGAATAGATACACTTCTCTAAACAATTATTTAACACGACGCTTACAATTTTTCCAAAATTCACAGAGCATAATATGGCGATAGTTCATGTTGTCTTCCTCCATCTTCAAGGCAATCATTTGTAAACAAAATGTCAACATTCAACAAAGTCTGACTCGCAACTAAACGGTGGTAGGTTTCAGTCTTCAAAACACAAGAGATCGACACCAAAACAAACGCCAGTGTCAAGTTATGGTTATTTTAGAAGATTTTTTTTTTTCTTTTGGATCGGCATTACAGCGTTTGGCATTTTTTTTTTTCGACCTACTCGGATGGTTTTAGTTTTTTCTTTTATCTTTTTTTCAAAACTTTTAAAACTTTCCATTGATGGTAAAAACAAAAAAGGTTACATTGGGTCTACCCAGGTATTTTTTTTAAAGATATTACAATCACATATGTAGTTTCCAACATAAAAGTTATGCACATAGCACTATTCAATCTAACCACATATGGAATATAAAACAAGAAGGAATTGACCCTAGTTTAAAATGGGAAATAATAAGTAATATTTTAGATATAAAGCTGCTAGTAACTGTTGCCTACTATGCAAGGAGAAGCTAGCCATATCTACTTTTAGTAAATCGGATATTTTACTTAACCAAAGATCTGAAATCCTTAACGGGTGTAAACGTAAGAGAGCATGGTTACTGGAATGAAAGAAAATTATTTTAAAATTTTTAATATTTCTTTCTTTCTTTTTCATTTTTAACATTGTATGGTTTCATGCTAATTTTAAATTTTAGCTTGTTTCCACCAGAAAATATATTCCTTTGTTACATCGTCTTCAGCCAGTTTTGCCCTGAAGATCAATTTAGGGGAAACTTAGGTAGGTTTTTTCTGACTCTTTTTTTCTGTATTTTTTATACTCTGCTCTACTTAGTGTATTGAGCCTTTTACGGCTTTTCTTATTTTATACGAATGTTTTTTTTTCTTTTTTCTAGGCATTCTGGTGTTGGCCTATTTTTTTTTTTTCGAACAACCCGGTGGTTTTTATTTTTATTTTGTTTTTTTCAAAATTTTTTCCCCAAGTACCAGTTTGTTTAAATATATTTTAATTTCCAGATTTATCAATCCGGGTTTTTTCTATAACAGTCGAGTATAGGTATCAAAATAAACACACACACACACAATGGATATCACATGTAAGTAGGAAAATAATGAAGACTGAGTGTCTTGGCAAAGATCCTCCTTCTTTGAACCTTGTGGACTGGTGCTACAGAATCACAAACAAAGAACTGTACCAAATAACAGAAACTACATCACTTGAGGACTTTCAACAGCAGCAACAGCTAAAATGGATATGACATGTTAGTCAAAGAGAAAATAATGAAGCCTGAGTGTCTTGGCAAAGATCATCCTTCTTTGAACCTTGTGGACTGGTTTTACAGAATCACAAACAAAGAAGAATAAAACCAAATAACAGAAACCACATCACTTGAAGACTTTCAACAGCAGCAACAGCTAAAATGGATATCACATTTAAGTCAAAGAGAAATTAATGAAGCCTGAGTGTCTTGGAACACACACACACACACACACACACACACACACATGCACACACACACACACCTACTCCATTAAAAGTAACGATTAAGCAATAAATTTGGCTTAATGGTTAGAATCTCCGATTGACACCAATTCAGTCGGATTTCGATCCTAGCTAGAGGCAACCGGATGTCTAGCCACACTGATGAGCTGTGAAACAGCGAAACAGTCTGTCTGTGGATGACGTTATATATATATATATATATATATATATATATATAATGATAATAAAGACAACGATAATAATGTAATTTTGAAATACGGTGTATTTATAGGTATATCATAGACCGAGCGTGTGAACAACGATGAGATCTTAGAGAGGTTGCAAACAATGATGAGTCTTATACTTAACATCAGGAAGAGGCAGCTGGAGTTTCTGGGACACATAATGAGGAAGTAGGGCCTGGAGAATCTGATACTCACGGGTCGAAGAGAGGGGAAAGAGACACAAGGGAAAACAACGCAGGACATACCTAGCGGCCTTAAGCAAGTGGATAACAGAACGTGGTCTGGGAAAGGAAGCAGAGGAGAAGAACTTGTTGAGAGCTGCAAGGGATAGAAGGAGATGGAGATCCATGATCGCCTACGTCCTGAAAAAACATGGCACATAAAAAAAAAAGATGTGAATATAACAGTGGACAACTCAGATCAACAACGTGCAGTGACGCCATGTTTCCTGCGTGAACGCAATCTTCAGGCCATGAAGATTGCTTTCAAGCATGAAACAAAACTCTATTTTTTTCTTTCTGTGTTGATCTCATTGTCCATGTATATATATATATATATATATATATATAGCATATTTTAAATTTAAGCGGCGTCTAGCCTACACAATGGGGTCAAGGATGAGGAATTGAAAATGGTACATCTAAAATTTCATATATTCTCCTTTCTAAACGTCTTAAAGATTTATATTTTTCTTCACTTCATTAATTTTACATATGCTAAAATAAGATCCGTCAAAAATGTGTAAGTTTTTTTTTCATTTTCATTTCAACCTTTGGAAGTAAAGTCTGATGATCCAGAGCCCTTTTTAAAAGGGTTGTGGTAGAAATAACTTATTACATGGAACCTTAAAGTGATCTGTTTTTATTCAAACATATTTGCTCTGAATTTACATTGAGCTCTCTGGATATCATCCTCCTTGGGTCTACCCATACGGATTACCTAGTTTTGCATAAACTATATATATATATATATATATATATATATATATATATATATATTGGACTATCCCACCACTCTTAGAATTAGAACTTAATAGCCAGACTACCCTTACTTATGATTTGCTTATAGTGGTGAAAACTTCAACAGAACTAATTAGTTTTTTTTGGAAGAACCGGATGCCAAGAATTGGTGCACAGAATGTGCCACATTTTTTAAATCTAAATTACAGTTCGTCATGGATTTTTTTGAAAAGTATCTTTCTTTCTTTTGACGAGTTACTACCATTTCTTTGGAACACATTTGGTTTATTGCTTTTTTATAAATTCGAGTGGTACTTAAAATGACATTTGACAAATGTTATAAATGTGAGGCTGCCATAGTTCATTATTTGAACTATTTTTTTGAATTAGATAAAACATTTACTTTTGGAAATAGCTTGTTGTGAACTTGAGGGAGAGAAACTACAAAAAGAAAAGGCAGAATGTTTTTGGGTCTAATGGATAATGGTTCAGGTCGATGAACAGAAAATTTTTGAATTAAATTCGCTCAAAATTAATATATAAGAAAAGAACAAATGTTAAGAAAAAAAATGAATGGTTTTGATTTTTAAACAAAGAACAATTAGAAATTAAATTTGAGTAAAATTCAATTGATTTTATTTAAAAATAAAATATGAAATTAAAACGTGAAAAATATAAGGGTCAAATTATTTTCAAAAAAATTTGTTCATTGACTTAAGATTTTTAAAGATATAATATGTAATAAGAAATATTTATATTTATGTAAATGAGAGAGAGATAGAAAGAGAAGGAAAAAAAGAAAGAGAGAAAAGAAAGAGAGAGATTTGAGATTTTTTTGTTTAAATTTTTTACCTCGACGATTTGGTGCTAAATGATTAAATAAATACACAATTTTTGCAAAAAGAGTCTCAAATTAATATTTTTTTCAGGGGATTTTCAGAAATTGTAAATTGATAAAGCATACAGAATGAAAACAAAGAATTCAAAAGAACATCAATTTTCAGGGATTTCATTGTGGATTCGTTTAGAGACTTCAATTTCAAAATAATGAAATTTTGATGACTAATACAATCATTTTTAAGATCAATTCAAAATTTGTTTTAAAAAGTAACGAAAAATATTTTTTGGTAATGTCATAGAATCTTAAAAACTAATTGTGGACTATGGTGATAAAATGAAATAATGATTTAAAAAAAAAAAAAAAAAAAACAAAAACCACATCACTTGATAAAAAAACATCAGCAACAACTAAAAAAAAAAAAAACCAGAATAACCAAAAGAAAAAAGAATGAACCTGAAAGTTGTCTTGGCAAAGAAACATTTTTCTTTGAAATTTATGGATAAAAATTGTACAGAAAAAAACAAAGAACTGTACCAAATAAAGCCACATCACTTGAGTTAAATTCCAAGCAGCAACAACTAAAATGGATATCACAATTCCAAAAAAAAAATAATATTTGAGTGTTCTTTATCAAATCAAATGCTGAATTTGAACAATTGTTTTCTGGACTTGATTACACAATCAAAAACAAAGAACTTGTTACCAAATAAGAGAAACCACATCACTTGAGGACTTTCAACAGCAGCAACATTTAAAATGGATATCACATGTAAGTCAAAAAAATAAAAAAGCCTGTAGTCTTTTATAAAAAAAAAAATTCTTTTTGAACATTTTGTGGATACAGAATTTATACCAAATAAGAGAAACCACATTTGAATCTAACAAGAACAAAAAAATGGATATAACATGTAAGTCAAAGAGAAAATAATGAATTTCAATGCAATTGTAGAAGATCAAAATTTGAAAATTGAATTATATAACAGAATAAACAAACAAAGAACTTACCAAATAACAGAAACCAATACTTTTCTTTCATCAGCAGCAACAACTAAATATGGATATCACAACCAAGATCAAAGAGAAAATAATGAAGCCTGAGTCAATTCATTTCAAAGATCAATTTCTTTGAACCTTCTTGGACTGGTGCTACAGAATCACAAAACAAAGAACTGAATACCAAATAAGAGAAATACATCACTTGAGGACTTATTCAACAGCAGCAACAACCAAAAAATTTATATCACATCTAAGTCAAAGAGAAAGAAAGTTTTTTTTGCCCTTTCAGTTCAAAAATCATATTTCGTTTGAACCTTTTGGAATATTGATAACAGAATCACAAACAAAGAACAAAAAACTTATATAAATTAAACCCATCACTTTTTTTAACAGCAAAACAACATTGAAAATGAATATCACATGAAAAAAAAGAGAAAATAATGAAATAAAAGAAAATTTTAAAGTTGAATCCTTTTTGAAAATGTTCATTACACACACAGAATCACAAACAAAGAATACTCCAGAAACCACATTTTATACTGATCAACTGGCAACAACTAAAAAATATCATATCTAAGTAAAGAACAACGGTTTTGTCATAGTGAGTCTTTACAAAAGATCAGACTTCTTTGAACCTCGTGGACAAGCTACAGAATCACAAACAAAGAACTGAACCAAATAAGAGAAACCACATCACTTGAGGATCTTTCAACAGCATTAACTAAATGTAAAATGGATATCAATCTAATATCAAAATAAAATAATCTTTTGTGTCAAAGATCATCCTTCTTTGAACCTTGTGGACTGGTGCTACAGAACAAACAAAGAACTGTACCAAATAAGAGAAACCACATCACTTGAGGACTTTCAACAGCAGAAAACAACAAAAATGGATATCACACTGTCAAAGAGAAAATAATGAAAAGTGTCAAAAAAGATCATCCTTCTTTGAAACTTTTGTGGACAAACAGAATCACAAACAAAGAACTGAACATCAACAGAAACCACATCACTTGAGGACTTTCAACAGCAGCAACAACTAAAATGGATATCACATTTAAGTCAAAAAGAAAATAATGAAGCCTGAAATGTGTCTTGGCAAAGATCATCCTTCTTTTGAACCTTGTGGACTGGTGCTACAGAATCACAAACAAAGAACTGTACCAAATAACAGAAACCACATCACTTGAGGACTTTCAACAGCAGCAACAACTAAAATGGATATCACATGTAAGTCAAAAAGAGAAAATAATGAAGCCTGAGTGTCTTGGCAAAGATCATCCTTCTTTGAACCTTGTGGACTGGTGCTACAGAATCACAAACAAAGAACTGTAGCAAATAAGAGAAACCACATCACTTGAGGACTTTCAACAGCAGCAACAACTAAAATGGATATCACATGTAAGTCAAAGAGAAAATAATGAAGCCTGAGTGTCTTGGCAAAGATCATCTTTCTTTGAACCTTTTGGGCTGGTGCTACATCACAAAGAATGGTGCCAAATAACAGAAATCAAATCACTTGAAGACTACCAAAATCGAGAATGAAGAGAGAAACAAATATTGTCGATATATGAAATATTTTTTTAAAACAATTGTCATCAACACCTGCCTATTTTGTGTTTTATTATTTATGGTGCTGAGTGTATTTGCAATCTGCCTGTTTCAAAGAAGCATTTTAAGCTGCGTAAAAACTTCTGAAAACTGTACTTGTGTATATTACGACTCCCCCTTTTTGCCTTTAATTAACTTTAAAAATGTCTCGTCACATGCGCTCGAAAATACGATGTTTTTTCCAATGCCGTAAGACCCTGCAGAAGCAAAATATTAACCCTAAAACTCGAGTCATATTCGAAACTTTCCTATAGATACCATGCATGGCGCCAAACTGTCATTTTTATACAACCGTGCAATCTATCTTTTTACAGTTAACAATTAGTCCTTTCTTCTTGCTTTTCATTACTACCTTGTCTAAGAATTCTTTTTGCTTTTCTTTCCGAGTTTGCATGTGTCATCTGCATATCATATTGTTAAGATTATTTTTGCCAGTAATAAATCCTTGTAGGTTTTTTAATGTTTTATCTCACTGTATAGATTAAATAAACCAAGTATTTTTTTTTAACAATGGTGTTCACGCTGTAAAAGGCCCGAGGCACACTCAAGGTAGAAGGTTACAGAGTAAGAGACACAGCTTAAGCGGATATGTGTGAAAGATAAAATAGATCTGAACATGCTAAGATTTTAGTTACCTGGAAAGAAACATCTTGGAGAGTCAGTTCCACAAAGCAGTGGTTCTTGGGAAGAAGCTACTCGAGTGGAACTTACATCTCACCAAAGGAATACGAAGGAAGTGAAGGGTGGTCCGCTATAAGGGGCGTGGCATGACGGGTGTTAGCCGGGAAGGTTAGGACTGGTGGAACTAAAGAATGTAGTTCGTCTGAGCACTTTTCAGGAAAATAGCGATAGAGCAGCGAGGGGCTTGCGATGTTTCCTCCATGAAAAAAGGGGTTGCAGAGTGGGAATAATTCATCACCCACAAGGATGCGGAGAGGCTTTTGAACTCCATCGAGACTGGAAAGTCAAGACTTGGCAACTCCTGACCATATATGGTAGCAGTAATTCATTTCGGTCGGATATGGCTTTTGTAAAGGCAGAGGATAGCGGAGACGCTTTGGGGCTCTATCGAGACTGGAAAGTCAAGACTTGGCAACTCCTGACCATATATGGCAGCAGTAATCCATTTCGGTCGGATATGGCTCTTGTAAAGATAGAGGATAGCGGAAACGCTTTAGGGCTTTAACGAGACTGGAAAGCCAAAACTGGGTAACTCCTGTCCATATATGGCAGCAGTACTCCATGTTCGGTCTGATCTGACTCTTGTAAAGGATAACAGGAAGATTCGGGCACTTACTGGAGCAGTAGAGGGAACTGACATCTTTAGCAATGGATCGTATCTACGGGTTGCACTTGAGGTCTGTTTACGCCCCAATAGGTGCTTAATGGACGCGTTCTCGCTGAGAAAACATCCGTTCATCGCGATTGGTGATTCTGGGTCCGATCAGCGATGGTGGAATGTCACTAGTTTCGTTTTTACAGGCATTGAAAGTGACCAGCCAGTTTTCCTCCCCTGAGCTGTTAGAGTTCGATCAGGGGAGAGATCAGCTGGTCATCGAAGCTTTTTTTTCTTCAGCCCTATACCTCTGCATCTTTAGCATAGATATTCACAAATAAACGGCGTATACTCTTAGGCAGATCATTTATTTAAAGTATGAAGAGGTTTGGACAGGGAAGCGAACTTTGGGAAACGCTTGTATCGATGGCTCGGGCCTCGGAAGACTGGCTGTTAACAACTACCTTCTGGAATCTATTCGTTAAGAAGGCATTGAAAGTGAGAAAAATCTTCCAGTAATTCCATAGCTAGAGTGATTGTGCAGTAACCCTTCATGCTACTCCTTTTCAAAGACCTTTGTAATATCTAATGCGATCGCCCTTGAGATGTATTTGTTGTCAAGTGCCTCATTAATTCTGTAAGTAATTGCAGTTAGGATATTAGCAGTAGAACGTTGAAACCCGTTTCGTTTGTTGTTCAAGAGGATGTTCCTATAGTTAATCACTTCAGATCAACAACCTCCCTGTTGACGCTAGCTTTAAAGAGTTTGCTGATGACACAAAGAAGATTGATGGGTCTATACTGTAAGGGGATGAGTGCTCACCGACATTCTTGAAAAATAGTCATACACTTCCACAGACATGGGAAAGATTTCTACTTCGATATGTGGTTTAATAAATTCGCTTAGATCGGGTATAACTCCGGGTTAATATTTTTAAATACAGCCACGAGGATTTCGTCTGGACCGGTGGCCTTGTTAAGGCCAAGACTCTTGATATGTCTTGTGATTTCCCGGGCTGTAATGAAAATATTATTCAGATTGTGTTCAGTGAGACGGGAGAAGTTAGGATGTCAGGAAGGAGATGGCCTTTGTCATCTAATATTGAGTTTGGGGCAAAGACTGAAATGAAGAGCTTCGATTTAACGAGAAGATGACCATAGTACCTTTTATAATAGTTGGCACTGACTATGATGACCATAGTACATTTTATAATAGTTGGCACTGACTATGATGACCATAGTACCTTTTATAATAGTTGGCACTGACTATGATGACCATAGTACCTTTTATAATAGTTGGCACTGACTATGATGACCATAGTACCTTTTATAATAGTTGGCACTGACTATGATGACCATAGTACCTTTTATAATAGTTGGCACTGACTATGATGACCATAGTACCTTTTATAATAGTTGGCACTGACTATGATGACCATAGTACCTTTTATAATAGTTGGCACTGCCTCTAATGAGAATTTAGTTAAAGATCTTCCAGAAATCTAGGTATCCAATTTATTTGCTTTCAATTTTGGCTTGCAATTCCAGAGCATAGGTAAACTTTGCATTTTCTAGAAACTCTCTTGGAGTCTCTTGCAACAAATGTCTTATGACACGGCACCGCCATAAATGTTGTAGTAGTGGTTACAGTGAACTATGGTTGCAGCACATTCGAAGGTGAACCAAGACTGGCTGTTCAGTTTCTGCTGGAATTGGGGGGGATATAAAATTCTCCATTACTGTAAGGATTTTAGTTTTAGGTTTGGTTTGGTTTGGTTTGGTTTGTTTTACGGCATATCAACACCTCAATGGGTTATTTAATGTCGACAAAATTGTTATTGCTGGTAATGTTTTTCTTCAAAAATCTATCTCTGGGAATATTTTTCCTTGAAGAAATCTAAAGCTGATCATATTTTTTCAAAGAATGTATAGCTGTTTGTATCACTGGTACTTTTTTATTATTTTAAGTATTGCTAAAAATAATTTTTCCATCAAAAATTATTGCTGGTATTATTTTTTTTTTATGACAAAGTATCTCTGGTATTAAAACCTATTTTTACACTAGTTTGGTTGTTAACTATTTGCCCATAGCTGGGACCCTAACAGGTGCTACAACCCCGGATCAGGGTGGACCTGGGAACACCAGCAATTAAGAGGTGGTTGCATGCTCCTCAAAACCTCCTGATCTTGTTGGACGTAGTTTATTGTCTTACACAGGACGCGGATGTAGTTTATCGTCATACCCAGGACACGGATGTAGTTTATCGTCATACCCAGGACGCGGATGTAGTTTATCGTCATACCCAGGACGTGGATGTAGTTTATCGTCATACCCAGGACGTGGATGATGTTTATCGTCATACCCGGGAGGTGGATGTAGTTTATCGTCATACCCAGGACGTAGATGTAGTTTATCGTCATACCCAGGACGTGGATGTAGTTTATCGCCATACCCAGGACGTGGATGTAGTTTATCGTCATACCCAGGACGTGGATGTAGTTTATCGCCATACCCAGGACGGGCAGCAGTTTTTGAAGCAGTGCGTTTAAAGAATGCTGTGAGAAGAGCTTCCGCCATGACAATTCTGAATCTGTGTCAGTCTGCTTTCGTGTACCGAAAAGTCGTTCTATGGAACGGTCTACCAGGGAAAGCCTTTGATTTGGCATCAACTTTGACACTGACGAGAAAAGTGCCCAGGGGATGTAAAACCTCGGCGAGGCATTTTTTAGGGCAGGATGTGGGGAAGTGGTAAAGGAAGTTCGCCTGATATCCTGTCACGTCCAGAACGTGGGTGGCTACTTCAATGATCTGTGTTAGTCCATAGGCAATGGAGAAGTCTCTGCAGTTGTATCTGCTCTTCTTCGTTAGTTTTTTATTCGAGTGGACTAACCACACTTTGTGGTGACTCTTGAAGCCACCGCAAATATGAAAGCTAGCCGAAGGACTGATGAACATTTGCCATGGAAATAGAAACATTCCGATTCGTTATCAATTACGCCGTTATCCATCACACCAAGCTTACATCACATAGTATTTCCTAGACGTCACTCATCTAAGTACTGACCAGGCTTAACGTTGCTTGACATCATTGGCCGGACGAGAACCGGAGTGGGGGTCAATGTAATATGGCCGTAAGCATTTGGAACGTCACGGGAATTATTTTTCAAAGTTTCTCTGCGGAACGATTATTTTGTTCCACGTTTATTGAACGTATATAAAAATTCCCGACGGAACGTTTATTGAAACCGGTACGCTTATTTTGTAAACTGAGAAATTATCATAGGCAAAACTATTCCAAATGGCACATTTATTTGGTACCATGACGTTGTGACTGCCAATTTTGCTCTATATTGATATCGAGTATTATAATTGCAAAGATGTGCCGCGTCCCGTCAGGACATGGACGATCATGGCTCTCCACAACTTCTTATCTCTTGTGGCCCTTAGCGGTTTTTCTACTTTTGCTAAGGCTTCCGCCCTCTGATCTGCCATCCATTCATACTAGTTCTATGTGCCTCATCCCGCCAGGACACGGATGATCATGGCTCTCCACAACTTCCTATGTCTTGTGGCCTTTAGCAGTTTTTCTACTTTTGCTACGGCTTCCGCTCTTTCTTCCGCCATCCATTTATACTAGTTCTGTGTGCCGTGTCCCTTCAAGACATGGACGATCATGGCTCTCCACAACTTCTTATCCCTTGTGGCCCTTAGCAGTTTTTCTACTTTTGCTAAGGCACCCACCCTCCGATCCGCCATCCATTCTTACTAGTTCTATGCGCCACGTCTCTTCAGGACATGAAAATCATGGCTCTCCACAACTTCCTATTCCTTGTGACCCTTAGCAGTTTTTCTACCTTTGCTTAGGCTCTCGCCCTCCGATTCACCATCCATTCGTACTAGTTCTTCAGGCAGGGGACTCACTGTTTTCCCCTATCTTTCTTGCCCTGTGAAGGTTATGTTTACTAAGCCTGCCTTCCTCGTTATGTAAATTTCAGCTACCGCTTCCTGATTCTGAGCATAAGTGCTCTTTATGTTGTTATTTACTTCAAGACTTACTCATTGCTTACTCGCTCCGTGCATGAAATTCTCAGTATCGTTCTGTAGAGCCACATTACAAATACTTCGTTGGAACGTTTATCCGAACCGGCACGTTTATAAAAAATTCAACTAACATGACTATTCCAGGCGGCACGTATATTTAGTACAAAAGAGTGATAAAATATGATTTTCTAAGCTGCGTGTTATACAATGACTTGAAATCAGCATTTGATGTCCTACTTTTTCCCGTCTCAAACATTAGCCCTCCCATTTGGTGACTATCTAACCCACCTAACAGGCTATTAATAATGTGCTCCACGGTACCTTTATTTTGTTCCAAGATTTCCCCGCTTATCTGAAACATTCCCACCGGCATGTCTATTCCAGACGGTACTTTTATTTGGCACAGATTAGTACAACAATCCAACAGATTTCATCATTATCAATCCCCTAATCGGATGTGGTCTTAGGGTCTCTGCGTAGCTGATCCCACCCCCTGAGCAGTTCCCTCCACATACCTCGTTGAAAGCCGGAGAGGTATTCATTCATGACGTAGCGTATTTTGGGCAAGTAGACCTGGCGGAGCCCATCCATCTCTAAGTCAAACTACGGCTCGCTTTGGTCACGGAAACTTTTCTATTGACTGCTGTGGGTAGAAACCGCCTTGGCCGTTGACTTCAGCCCTCCGTCCAGCGATGTTGTGGCATAACCACGCTGTCTCCATACCTAGCTATGGAGCCCTGTTTGAACCCAATGTACTAGATACCCGTTGATGGCAAAATAACATTCATCCACGCTTTGACAGAGTCTTTTTTTTTAATCCAGTTGAATGTTGATCCACCCTTCTCACCCTAAAAGTCTGGAGGGGGAACCGGTTTATACATCGATGACTCGGCCATGGGGTAGCTATTACTAAGCTATCGGGCACCAGTAGAACCCGTATGGTGGACTGACATAAAAATCCTTCTTAATTAAAAATGCGACACTGAAATCCGAAGGCACATTGGGATAGTGTAAGATGCCTTCCAAAAGCAAAGCAAAGTATTAAGAAACAGAAAAATTTCTAGAAGCAAAAGAAATGTGGTTCTACAGAAGGATGCTGAGAATACCATGCACCGAACATGTGAGCATTTTAATAAAGGATATCAAAATACATTTTGATTATATTGGTTAGTGGTAAGCGTACTTGTTGTTTAGTTGGTTTTGTTTAGCGGCATATCAACACCTATGGGTTATTTAATGCCGAAATCTAAATATTTTAAACACAATTTTATGGTTTCAACTAAATATATTTTGAACGCAATTGTATGCCCTCAACTACAAATAGAATGTATTGTTGGTCATTTTGCGTTGAAATTCTATTGTTGGTAATTTTACTATAAAATGTATTCTTATACTGTTTGGATTTTTGTTTGGGGATTCACTAATTCCCCATAGCTGGGACCCTAACCATCCTAGATCAGGGTTGACTTGGGAACAACAGTAACTACGTGCCACAGGGTCCCCAAACAACCCTCCGCAGGTCTTGAATTCAGGGTTCCTATTCCTGAACATTTTATATATATATATATATATATATATATATATATATATATATATATATATATATATATATAAATAAATAAAAATTCAGTAGACATCTTTCCGGGTTAAAGTTGCACACCGTCCTGGGTAAGACGATAAATTACATTCGCGTCCTGGGTATGACGATAAACTTCGTCCAACAGCAAGGCCTCTGATCAGGAGGTTTTGAGAAGCGTGGAACCACCTCTTAATTGCTGGTATTCCCAGGTCCAGCCCGACCCTGGGTAGTAGCACCTGTTAGGGTCCCAGCTATGGGCAAATACTTAACCCCCAAACTGAGGTCAAAACACTATGAAAGAGTAAATACAGGTTTCAGTACCAGCAATATATTTTTGAAAAAAAAATATTACCAGCAATAAATTTTTGAAAAAATATTACCAACAATACATTTTTGAAAAAAAATATTACCCGCAATACATTTTTGAAAAAAATATTACCAACAATAAATTTTTGAAAAAAATATTACCAACAATACATTTTTGAAAAAAAATATTACCAGCAATAAAAACCTTGTGTGCATTAAATAACCCACTGAGGTGTTGATATGCCGTAAAACAAAACAAACCAAACCTAAAGTTCAGATAAATCTAATGAATTAATTAACGGATGTTATATTTGCACGGCACATAAAAAGAAAAAAATATTCATAATTACTGATTATTTACTTGTATCTTTTAGTTATTTATTTGTTTTTTATTGTTCTATTTATTAGTGAATTCATTTTTATTTTTTATTATCATTATTTCGTAATTTTGTTTTTCTTAATATACAGTGTAACCTGGATATAAGAGAGTTGTCGGGACCGGAGAAGTCTCCTTTATCCGGGTTTCTCTTATATCCGGGTTTGGTCTATTTTGTTTACATTAACACAGGCTCTAATTTGGGACCAGAGAAAATCTCTCTTATATCCGGGTTTCTCTTATATCCGGGTTACACTGTGATTCAGGAGATGCCCTTGCACTTTTCTACGCTACTTTAAATTTGAAGAAGAAGAAGAAGAAGAAGAAGAAGAAGAAGAAGAAGAAGAAGAAGAAAATAATAATATTAATAATTCTAGTTGTGCCTGGGGCCCTGGTTTATTGTTTATTTACGGTTTAAATGTCTAATATTTTGATTATCTCGGATTTGATTGGAAAAGTTTCGGATAGACTCATTGAAGGAATCCCTGATAGCCTATGCCTTAAAGAAATAGTAAAAAAGAAATTTCACAACTCACACTTTACGATGGCGTTATCGATGTAAAATCTGTGTGATCTTAGTTTTATTTTTATATTTTTTTTTTTACAAAGATTATTCAGTGGAAAATGTCATGATGCCATTTCTGACCTTAGGTCTTTGATTGGCACTTAGAACGTATATAACAAAAATCCAAAGAAATAATAATAATAATAATAATAATAATAATAATAATAATATAAAATTCGGCATGATAGAGTGCGCCAATATCTGCAAGTTTTACGGGAAGGAAACTGCAAGAAACTGGTACGGAACATCAGCCAAGTCGACTTAGAGAAATAGGACCTGTAATCATTTTATGGCACTTTACAATACACACGGACAGGACAATCAAACATCTTAATCGAAAACCATAAGAAGAGAATTTCTTATTGACATGCAGATTGTAATGTGTCTTTGAAGATCTTTCAAAAAAGATCAAAATACAAGGATCTTGAAGGGGAAATTCCAAAATATATTGCACATAAGGCCATCAATAATCCCAGTTCTTGTTGGAGCCCTCGGCTTGACTGGAAAATGATTCCTGGTAGCCCATGACTTAAAGAAATACAAAAAAATTGTAACAACAAGTACAGCTCACACATTACAAAGAGCTTTATCTATGTAAAATGTGCGTGATCTTTGGGTTTGTTTTACAAAAAATAATCAGCGGAAAATGTCATAAAGCTACTTCTGACCTTATATCTCTGGTTGGGACCCGGAAGAAAATGTGTATACAACAGAAATCAAAGGAAATAATAATAATAATAATAATAATAATAATAATAATAATAATAATAGGCATAATGTCCGATACAACAATAATACATCAACAGAATTTGAGTGAATGAAAGCATTAGTTCTTGTGTCACGTGTTTGCTTGTCAAACGGTAAGTAATATACCAAAGAAGAAATCTTAAGGGAAACTCATTTTTTTAATTATAATACTACTACTACTTTTAAATGAACTCCTTTTTTTTAGTTATACTAATATGACTACTAATAATAATAATAATAGTGTACGCCTTAATATACAAAATACGAAAAATGTTCTCATAAGTAAAGCTTACACCTTACGAAGGGTTTATCTATGTAAAATATGTGTTCTTAGATTGTGTTATTTTGATTTTCTTTACAAAAATGTTCAGCGGAAAATGTCATGATGCCATTTCTGACCTGATGTCTCTGGTTGGGACCCGGAAGAAAATGAGTATACAGCAGAAATCAAAGGAAATAATAATAATAATAATAATAGCAACAACATGTATTATGTTCGACACAACTTTTTATCACGAACGACTGTAATTTCGACTAACACATTAAGGTACACAATCAGAAAAATATTCTGAAAACACAGACGTTTTTAATAATAATAATAATAATAATAATAATAATAATAATAAAAAAAAAAAAATAGCATTGGCTGTCACTGATCCTGTATTATGGAGTATCTGTCTAGGTATGACGATAAATACATCCCCAAGATAAGGGTATGACGATAAAATAAATCCCCGTCCAGGGTAAGACGATAAACAAAAAGTACGTCCAGGGTGAGACGATAAATGTATTAAACAGCAAGGCCATTTGATCAGGAGGCTTTGAGGATATGGAACCACCTCTTAATTGCTGGTGTTCCCAGGTCCACTTTTTTTTTAATAATAATAGCACCTTTTAGGGTCCCATATGGGCAAATAGTTAACCCCGAAACTGAGGTAAAAGCATTTTGAAAGTGTAAAAAATAAGTTTTAATAAAAAGAAATACTTTTGCAAAAAATTATTACCAGAAATAAATTTTTGAAGAAAAACTATTACCAGCAACACGTTTTTGGAAAAAAAAATATTACCAGCAATACATTTTTTAAAATCATATTACCAGCTATACATTTTTGAGGAAAAAATATTACCAGAAATAGATTTTTGACAAAACAAAAATATTACCAGGAAAAAAAAGTTGTCGGCTTTAAATGACCCATTGAGGTGTTGATATGCCGTAAAACAAAACAAACCAAACCATAAATACTATCAAGATGCGGCTCAATGATTTTAGACATATTATTATTATTTTTTTTTTAGAGAACTAAATGTTTAACAAACAGCGAAACCTGAAAACCAAAAGAAGCACAATAGTGCCTAGTTGGCACTCGGCAAGCAATTTACCAAAGAAGAAATTTTAAAGGAATCTTTTGTCTGTTTTTTAATCATAATAATAATGTATATGCCTCGTATATCTTTACCAGGCTGAAAGCTGAAACTGAAGGTTTTATCCTTGTTGCACAGGACCAAGGCTTGTTAACTAGGAATTATCAAGCACATATACTAAAATATTGTGTTAGCCCAAAATGCAGATTCTGTGATAAATATCCAGAAACGATTGATCATCTTGTATCAGGTTGCACGATATTGGCACCCACTGAATATAAAACCCGGCATGACAGAGTGGGCCAATATCTGCACTGGAAAATCTGCAACTTCTACGGGAAGGAAACTGAAAGAAACTGGTATGAACACCACCCAGACCCGGTTACGGAGATAGGACCTGTTACAATTCTATGGGACTACACAATACACACTGACAGAACAATCAAAGCCAACCGCCCAGATATTGTTATTAAAGACCACAAACAAAAACGGTGCCTCCTTATTGATATGGCAGTCCCTGCTGACTGCAATGTATCTTTGAAGATATTCAAAAAGCTGTCAAAATACAAGGACCTTGAAATAGAAATCTCGAAAATGTGGCATATGGGAACATCAACAATCCCTGTTGTAGTTGGAGCCCTAGGACTGGTTGGAAAAGATTGCAGTAGACTAATTGAAGGGATTCCTGGAAGTCCATGCCTCAAGGAGATACAAAAAATTGTTCTGACAAGTACAGCCCACACTTTTTACGAAGGGCTTTATCTATGTAATTTTTTTTTTTTTTTTTTTTTTGTCAGTGGAAAGTGTCATGATGCCATTTCTAACCTTAGGTCCCTGGGCGGGACCCGGAAAGAAATGTGTAAACGCCAGAAATCAAAGAAAATAAAAATAATAATAATAATAATAATAAATAATAATAATAATAATAAAACAATAAATATTCGTGCATGGATTAAAACTGAATTTTTAATGAGAAAATAAAAAATATTTAAATAAACAAATATAAATTAGATAATTAAACCGAAACACAAAAAATTTAAAAAAAAAAATTTATTGAAAATCTGAATAAAATAAAGAAAAAAATTTTTTTTCTTTCAATTTAAATCTTCAAATACGTTATTTTTCAATTTCAACAAAAAAAAAGGATGTTTTAAATCCTGTTCAAAATTTTTGTTCAATCTCTTTATAACTTCATAATGGAAAAAGTGTCAAAAATTAAAAAAAAATGATCTTGAAAAAATAAAAAAAAAATTTAATAAAAATTTTATCAAATGAAAAATCACAAGAATTAAATCAGATATTTTCAAAAAATGTTTTTCAATGGTTATATTAAAAAAGTTTAAAAATATTTTCTTTAAAATCTGTTTTCAATTAAAAAACCCAAATTGATGTATTTGAATAAATAAGTAAAAGGTGGGGCGAATCCCTAAAAAAGGTAAAAATAACAAAGAATTGAAAATGGAGATCAATCAAAAAGAAAAAAAATTCAAATTTTTAATTGTTTTTTAAAATAATAAAAAAATCAAATCCTAATTTTCAAATAAATTACTGAAAAAATTGACTGATTGACGATGAACAAAAAAAGAAAATTAATTAATGAAAATTATGAATTACAATAAAATGATGCAAAAAAGGATTATTTGAAAAATAATTTTGTGAAAAAATTAAAACATTTAAATTTTTCAAAAAAATAAGCTATTAAAAAATAAAATTCTTGCAGAAAATAGTTCAAATATTAAAATGGGAAATTTAAATGAATTGCATTATTTTAAAGCTTTTTATTGTTATTAATTGCATAAAAACAAAAAATCCGTTTTTAAATTCATGATTGATGAAATTAAAAAATTTCAATTCAACATTGATCTAACCTCATTTGGCTAAAAAATTGATAAACCAAGAACAAAAATGTGGATAGATACTTACAGTTATTTAATTATTTTTAAAAAAAAGATTAGATTATAGAAACATTTCAATGAGAAAAAATTTAAAAACGAAAAAAGAAAGATTTAAAAATTTAATAAGCAAATATTCAAATTAAAAATCCAAAAAATTTTCAAAGAAATAGAAAAATTTAAAGATGAAAAATAAACTAAAAAAAAAAATCCGATTCATAAAAATATTATTAGATATTTACCCAAAAAAAAAATTTTTTTTATTTGTTTGTTTTTTTAAAATAAATTCTTTTAATAACAAATTATAAAGAAAAAAAATAAAGGAATTCAGGAACAAATGAAAAATAACCTGAAATTTTTTAGTCCTTTGTTAAAATAAAAAAATAAAAAGCCTTATTTAAAAAAATTTTTTATTTTTTTATTATTAAATTTCAAGAAGTAAAAAAATTTTAATTTTATTATTTTTTAAAAAAAAGCAAAAGTAATTTTCCATATTTTAAAAAAAGACTAAACCATAATTATATTCAAGAAACTTTATTATTTAATTCAATATTTATGGAAATGTCAAATGTAATTCGAAATTATATCCTTTTTAGATCCAGAATTCATTTTTTTACTTTTTTTTTAATAAAAAATAAGTTTGGTGATTGAGATATTTTAAAAAAAAAAATGGGAAAAAAAAATAAAATATATCAATGAATAATTTAAAAATTTTATACATTTTTTTTTTAGATTTCAATCAGATAAAAAAATTATGAATAGAAATTTCATATTCAGAAAAAAAAAAGATTTTTCCATAATTTGGTGAAGTGAAAATTTTTTCAAACTCATATTATATGACTCATTAAATTTTTTTTATTTTTTTTTTTTGATTTTTTTTTTTTTTTTTTTTTATTTAAAGATTCAAAATTTTAAAAAATTTATTAAACTCAAAATTTTCCTCAGGACTAACCTTCTGAAAATTCAAGAAATAAAAATTTATTTTTTAATATCAATTAAATTATAAACTGCCCAAAATGCGATTTTTAATTTTTTATTTTCATTTTTATTGAAACATATATGATTTTTATTTGAATAAAAATATTTTTCAAAATACATATATTAATTTAAATTAATATAAGACTTATTATCTTTTTAACTTAGTAAAAAAACAGTTTTATTTAAATATAAAAAACGGGTCATTAAAAATGCTGTTTTTATTTTATGAAATGGATATATATGAAAGAGGAAAAAAATAAAAAAAATAAATATTTTATTTTAAAAAAAAATTGGAAATTTAAAAATGAAAAATATGTTCCAAAAAACCTAATTTTTTTGAATTAAAATAAAACTGATTTTTTAATATAAAATCCATTATTTTTTCTAACCAAAAAAAATTCTCGTTATGTTTTTGTAATATTTTGTCATTTTCCACAAATTTTGGAAATTGATTATACAAAAACTTAAAAAGAGAAAAATTTTAAATTTATTATACAAAAAAATGATATTAAATTTTATGAATTTTTTAGATTATTTAAATGGGAAAAAAATTTAGGATTTTTTGAAACAAATTTTACCAAACCAAGAAAAGAAATAAAATAAATTTTTTTTTGGTTTGAAATTAAGAATAATATAAAAATAAAAATGGAAATCTAGGGTTTTATTTATATTGATTTTTTTTTTTATTAAAAATTAATGGGGAATACTAAAGAATTTAAAATTTTCTTTGTTAAAATAAAATTATATTTTTTTATAAGGTTTAATTCCTATAATAAAATTCATAAATTGAAAAATTTAAAAAAATCTAACATTTAATTTTTTTTTTTTTATTTAAAAAAAATATTTTAATTATATTTTTAAAGTTATTTAAAGAAAAAATTTTTGTATTTTTTAATAATACAATGTAATGAATTATTATAATTATTTGAAAATAATTTAGATAAACGAATTAAAGAATTGAAATTTTATGTTATTTATAATATATATAAAAATATATTATTTATATATATATATATAAAATAATCTTAAAATTGAATATTGTCATCAATAGTTTAAAGAAAAAGAAAATTTTTAATTCTACCTGGAACTCGAAAAAAAGAAAGAAATCAAAAAATAAAAGGTTTTTTTAAATTTCAACATGAAAATCAGAAATATTTTAAGAATCAACAATATATATATATATAATATATTTATATATTTTATTTTATTTTAAAATATGAAATTTAATTTAAAAATCAACTTCTTCTTAAAAAAAAAATCAATATAAAAAAAGTTCAATTCAAAAATTAAAGATTTTTATAATCACAATGAATATAATGAAATTTTTTTGAATTTAAAAAAAAAAATTAAAAATACCAAATTAAAATCACCAGACAACCATTTCGAAAACAGAAATCTGTTATTTAATAATAATTTCAATATATATGTCCTGACCATCTTTTTCACATTTATTTTTCAAGAATTTATTTTTAAAAGAACCAAAATTTAAATAAAATTGAAAATTTTGGCTTTGTTCTGTTGGAATAACGTTCCCAGTTTCAAATAAACAATATAAAAGACTTTGTAATTTATTTACATTTTAACATATTTTTAATTTATATATATTTAAATTTTCATATAAATTTATATAAATTATATATTATTTATTTTAATTTTTCTTTTATTGATATAAAATTATATATTCAAAAGAATTTTTTTAAATAAAATGTTTTGATTAATTCTTTTCATGTTATTAATATTTATATATTTAGATTTAATAAAAAAATGTTATAAATAATCCCAAAAAACTAGATAATATTAAAAATAAGCAATAGAATATATTTATACTAGTTATATATATATATATATAATATATTTTTAAACCCGGGATAATTTTCGTTTTGAAATGAAAAAAATTATAATAGTTTTTTAATTATTTGCAGAAAAAATTTTTTAATAAATTTACCATATATGAGAATCATAAAAATGCATTAATATTTTTTTTCAGAAAAAATGAAATGATTCTAAATGAAATCAAAATTATTCAATAAGACGTGTTCAGATGAATTTTGGCAATTTGAAGTTCCACTTTTCCAAATTAAAACATGCCAAATATTAATTTATAAAGTTATGTTTTAAATGTCAAAATCTTAAAAAAAAATTCATGAAGGAAAAAGTGATTTTAAAATTTTTTGAAAAATTCAAAATATTTCCAGAGGAAAATCAAAACATAAATTCATTTTTTTTTTTCAATTTTTTAAAAAAAATACTAAAAATATTTTTTTTTAAAATATTTTGTCTTATAATAAAATTTATAAAAAATAAATATAATTTTTATATATATTATATATAATATTTTTAAAAAATATTAAAATTTTGAATTATTTTAAAATACTTAATATGTGACCATTATAAAGTATAAATATATAAACATATCTGTTATATAAATATAAAAAAATTGAAGAAATATATATAAAAATATATAAATATGGGAAAAAGAATTAAAAAAAAAAATTTCAAAATAAAAAAAAATTTTATATTGAAAAATTATTTTATAAAGAAAATTATTTAAAAGTTAAAAAATTTTTATAAAGATTTAAAAAAAAATTTAAAATGTTTAAAAGAATGTGTTTTATAATTTTTAATTAATAAATAATTTTATAAATTTATATATTTTTAATTATGCAAATTATGCGCCAAAAAAAAAAAAAAGAAAAAGATTCCAATGATAATAAAAGAATAAAAATAAACTGTTAAAAAAAAAGAAAGAAAGAAATTTAAAAATTTTTACATAAATTGTTAAAAAAACCAAATGAGGAACAATTAAAAAATTTTTAAAAGAAACAAATTTAAAAAAAGAAAAATCTAAAGAAAGAAAGAATAAAAAAAAAAAGAAAATAAATATTTAACCAAATTTAAAAAAAAGAAAATTAGATAAAAAACTTCTTAATTCATATATAAAAAAGAAAATGTTTATTGGAATTTAAAGAAAAAAAAAGAAAGATGTTAAAAGAAAATATAAACATTTTGAAAGGAATTTTAAAACAAAGGAGATAAAAAAATTTTTTAAAGAGGAACAAAAAAATTAGATAAACGAAAATTTTTTTAACTGATTGTTCTTATTTAAAAGGCAAGAAAGAAGATTTAAAGAAATAGAGCAAAATAAGGAGATGAATAAAAAGAAATAAATTAGTTTAATTTTAAAATTTGTCATATTAGCAAAAGAAAGAAAAAAAAAGATTTTAAAACAAAATTAAATTAAATTAAAGAAACTAATAAAGAAAATAAAGAAAAGAAACTTCAATTTTTTAGGAAAAAAAATGTTAATCAAATAATTAACAAAAAAAAATGTCTACTTTAAAAAAATTTAAATTTTAAAATAAAAAGAAGTTCAAAGGGAGAAATTTACATGTGATCTAAATGAGAAAGGATTCAAATCCAAAAAAAAAATGTTTAAAAAAAAAAAACCTTTAGAAAAAGTTTCAAAAAATTAACTATTAATTATAAATTCTGTAAAATTGAAGAAAAAGTTAAAAATTGGGGTATAAATATGAGGAAATATAAAAAAATAATTTCAAAATGACGAAAAATTTCCGAAGGTTGGTGAAGATAAAAAGAATCAAAATGAAAAAAACATACCCAGAAAACATTGAAGAAATGAAAAAGGAAATTCTTTTAGTTTTTTACAAAATTTTATTTTTTGAAATTATGGCAAATAAGATTCCATACAAATATTTTTTATGTTCAAAATTAAATTCTTTAAAAATTTTCCCAACATTAAAGATAAAGTTTTTAAATAAAATTTTATTCAAAACAAAATTTATTTTACATTAAATAAATGATGGAAAATTTTATAGATATTCAAATTTAAACTGAATTTAAAATCAATTCTGAGATAGATAACCAAGATTTTAGATTATTCAAAATTTTAGACAATGATTTTAACATCATAATATTAAAACTTTTTTATGCAAATTCATTTTTGATAGATTTAAAATGGATAAAATAGATAGATTTTAACATAGAAATGAAGTTATTATGATTGTAGATAGCAAATCAAAATAGAAAGTTAAATAGATGAAAATGATTGATCTTAAATAAAAAAGAGATTTAAATATAAAATAGATAGATAAATGATAAAAATTTTGCCATTGATTGATAAATATATAAGGGAAATGGATGATACCATAGATAAAGAATGTTTGAAGATGAGAAGTATTTCAAAAATTTCAGATTCATTAATATGAACAAATTTATTTGGCAAATTCAACTTTTTTTTGACTTTTCATACTTGACAATTATATTAGAAATAAAATTCCTTTTTCAAATTTTAATAAACACACACACAAACAATTTATATATATATATATCAATATATATATTATAATATGTATTATATAGATATCATATATATATATAAAAAATTAAGAAATTATTATCAATGTTTAAAGGCTTTAAAATTCATTTGTTTTTTTTTATTATTCCAAAATATTGTTCTCTTCAAAATTTAATTCTTTTTTTAAAATTTATTGCAAAAAATTTTTTTCTTTTCTTATATTTAAATTTTTTTAACAAAAAAAAAAATTTCAATTACATTTTTTTTAAAAATTTGTTTGACTTTTTAATATGGAAAATCAAATATTTTATATTTAAACTCCCTTTAAAAAACAATCTAAAAAAAAATAGAAATTTTTGCTTAAAAAATCATTAAATTATTTTTTTTTATGTTTTAAAAAATTGTTCCAAATGAATTTGAAACTAAAAAATTTAATTTTTTTTAAATCCCATAAAAAATCAAATAATATCTAAAAAAAAAACAAATGGAAAATTATCAGCAAATTTAAAAGGTTTTCAGATAAACAGTTATTTTTTATTAATTGAAATGAAAATTCAATATATCAATTTTCCAAAATCTTTTTCAAAAGTGCAATTTTGAATATTTTTTATTCATTAAGGCATTTAATATATTATAAATATATTTCATGTTAAGGGTTTTCCATCTTCAAAGTCCATTCAAGAACCATCAAGAGAATAGTGATTAATTTTAATTTAAAAGAAGAGATGAAAACAGGATCAGAAGGTCACAACAGGAAATTGATATAATTTCAGTATTTTTTAAAGAAAGCAATTATAAAATGATCCAAATCAAACATAAGACGTTTGGCACGCGAGAGGGGTTTTTTTTTTAAAATGACAGTCCAAAGACCAGTATTAAAAAAAAAAGACTTAAAATGAAATTTACGTGAAACATGTGTATTTTTATTATTAAAGACAGGACAATTTTAGAAGATCTTTAGGGCGAAGATCATCTTCAATAAGTTGAAAAATGATCTTGAAATAATATATATATATATATATTTGAACTTTATTTTAATCCTTCATGATCTTCCGATCCTTAGCTATAATTAATGATGAACATGTCATTTTCGTTTATGATCGATTTCATCACGATTCTGCTGTTAAAAAAATTTTCAGAAATAAATTCTTATTGCTTTAAAATAAATCAATAGTGTTATAAGAAAAATAAAGTTAAGATATCTTTAATTATTTCTGAATATAATTTAATTAAATTTAATCTAACATTTTAACCAATTAAAATGACATTTTGACATATTTAAATGTTAACAATGTGTGTGTTGAATGTGAGTGTGTGTGTGTGTGTGTGTGATTGTATTATAAGAATTATTAGAATTATTATGAGCTATCTCGGACATTAATCATTCATGAATCTGTTAATTCATTTAAATATCATGCATCAAGTTCGGAAGGTATTTATAATGGCATCTTGTTTTAATATAAAGTTGGTCAATAAATTTGATTACTGGTTTATGAATAACCGTCTCTTTGACATGGTTAATGTCCAGATATAGATCTATACATATTCTTATATATATTTATATATAGCATCCTGCAAAGCGCATTCCAACGTGAATTATTTTCAAAAACAACATAACGTTTAAAAATTCTGGCAAAGTGAATTGCGTCATTTTCATTTTCACAGAATGCCTAAAAAATCCTACATTGTTTGTGCAGACGACAAAATACAAAACAAACAACGCGCATGCGCTGAAATTAAAAAACATAAAATGGCGACAATTCAATAGAGAGATTATACATGGTACGAAATATATTTTTTTAATTCATTAACATATATATATATATATATATATATATCAAGAGAGAGAGATTTATATCATGGTGACATTAGTTGTCAGATTAAGATAATTGAAATCATTGTCCCTCTTTCAAAAATTTGCAAAGCATTTGCCTTACACAAAATTTTGTCTTTCATTCCAACCTGAAGTAGTCGAAACTAACACCAGTCATATGGCGGGATATTTTTTTTTTTTAATACAAATTTGAACTCAGTCTATGTATCTTCTCCCTATAAATATAAAAAGAAAATCCCTTTCAATTAATTTAAAGATGTTCTTTCTCTCTCTCTCTCTCTCTATCTCTCTCAAATCTACATATATATATATATATATTTTTTCAATTATTCATTTATCTCTCAATCGATTAATATCTATCTATCTTTTTGTTTTTATCATGTGTCAATATATATATATATATATATATATATATTTATATATATATATATATATATATATATATATATATATATATATATTTGATTTGTTCTTAGTCTGTTAATATATATTTATGACAAAAATAATAGGAACATATTAAAAAAATTTTGTACATTAAAAAATTTAAAGACATATATGATTATTTTTATGAAAAAAACATAATATTATAATGAAAAATATGAAAAAGATAGTTAAAATATATATGACATATATATATATATATATATATATATATATATATATATATAAATTTTAGAGAATAGAGAGAGAGAGAGATATATATATACAAACAAACATACAGCATAAAAATTTAAATATGAAAAGACAAAAATATATATAACAGATAGATTGATATATATATATATATATATATATATATATAGATAGATATATATATATCAGGTCATCCCATAAGTTCTGTCCGAATTTTAACTTTTTTTAAAATGAACGAAATTTAAAGAGTATTTTATAATGTCTAATGGAGCTGAACATTATTTTTATGTTTAGATGCATTTAAACTAATCAAATTTTATTTCAGAGAACAATAAAATTAAATTTTGTTTGATTAAAACCCTGCTAACATGGAAGTACCCAAGAATCATTTGAGGCACATAATGCTTTATGAGTTCAAAAAGGAAACTCAGCAGCCGAAGCGGCTAGAAACATTCACTCAGTTTATGGAGAGGAATGTGTGAATGAAAGAACTTGCAGAAGATGGTTTGCAAAATTCAGAGGTGGAGATTTCACCCTTGAAGATGAAGATCGAACCGGACGTCCAGTTGAGTTTGATGAAAAGCTTCTTGAAGCAGCCCTTGAAGAAAATCCTGCTTTATCAGTTGAGGAATTGGCAGTGGTTCTCATTTCAAACCATACAACTGTTCATCATCATCTTCAACAACTTGGAAAAGTTCCTAAACTTGGAAAATGGGTGCCTCATGAATTGTCTGAAAACAACCTCAAATCCCGAGTTGACATCTGCTCTTCTCTCCATTCTTGCCAACTTGTTTCACCTTTTTTGGATAGACTTGTGACTGGCGACGAAAAATGTATCTTTTATCGAAATGTTAAGAGTCGTGGACAGTGGCTTTGTAAAGGGGAAGGACCCCAGCAGCAGCCGAGAAGGGAACTTCATGGGCAAATGTTTCTTCTTTCAATCTGGTGGGATCGCCAAGGAATAATCCATTTTGAATTCTTACCACCTAATGCAACAATTAATGCTCAAATATACTGTCAGCAATTAGAGCGTTTGAACCAAGCTTTGAGAAAAAAAAAGACCTGCTCTAGTGAATCGAAAAGAGGTGATGTTTATTCAGGACAATGCGCGACCCCACACAGCAAGAATCACGTCACAAAAGATCGAAGAACTTGGTTGGGAGAAAATTCCTCATCCACCTTATTCTCCCGATCTTGCTCCTTCAGACTACCATTTGTTTCGTAGCTTACAGAATCATTTGGAAGAAACAGCTTTTGTAACAGAGGAAGAGGTTAAAACTGACATCTGTGAGTTCGAAACAAAGCTAAAAGAATTTTACAATAATAGAATTAGTAAGCTTGTTAATAGATGGAAGGAAGTCATAGATAATCAGGGAAAATACATTGTTGATTGAATCTGTAATTAAATGTAACATTTGGTCACTTGTTTTCTTTATTCAAAATTCGGACAGAATTTATGGGATGATGATACATACATACATACATGCATGCATATAAAACAGACAGAGACAGTCAGATAGATAGATAGATAGATATAGATAGATTTTAGATAGATAGATGATAACACATACATACATACATATGGACAGAGCCAGATATATATAGATAGATATATAGATATATATAGATAGATGAATAGATAGATAGATAAACAAAATGTCATTTTTACATAATCTAAAGAGCCAGATAGATAGATAATAGATAGATAGATAGATAGATATATAGATATAGATATATATATACATATATATATATAGATATATATAGATATATATATATATATCTTCTCACATACATACATTTTGTTATATGGACAGAGCCAGATAGATGATAGATAGATAGTCAGATAGATAGATGCTTAGATGGAAATATGAATCACACATGCATGCTACATACATACATATGGACAGAGCAAGATAGGCGATAATAGATAGATAGAATAGATAGAAGATAGATAGATAGATAGATAGATAGAAACAGATATGATAGTTAGACAGAATGGTCAGGACAGATAGATAGATGACGAATAGAATAGATAGATAGATAAATTAAAACATACATACATATGGAAAGCCAGATAGATAGATAGAGGGATAGATGATAGATAGAAAGATAGATAGATAGATAGATGCACACAACATACAACATACATATGGACAGAGCCAGAGAAAATGGATAGAAAAGAAGATAGATAGATAGATAGATAGATGCACACATACATACATACATACATATGGACAGAGCCAGATAGATAGATAGATAGATAGATAGATAGATAGATAGATAGATAGATATTAGATAGATTTGTCATTGATCATAATATGGAGATGGATAGCTATATTGATAATAGATAGATAGATGGATAGATGAAACAGATGGATATGGATCATAGATGGAATGGATTTTGATGGATGGATGGATAGATAGAAAGAACAATGGATAATTGGATGGAGGAAGATGGATGATGGATGACCAGATAGATAGATAGATGGATGGATAGATAGATAGATACAGATAGATAGATAGATGGATGGGGGATAGACAGATAAAAGTCATAGCCAGATGGACAGATAGATAGATATAATAGATCTTGTTCAAAATAGATAATAGATAGATAGAAGATGGATAAATGTGCCATACATACATTTATGGACAGAGCCAGATAGATAGAAAGATAGATAGATAGATGATAGATAGATAGATAGATAATGGATGCGATATGCATACATACATACATATATATGGACAGAGCAAGATAGATAGATAGATAGATAGATAAAAGATAGATATTGGACAGGGGCAGTATAGATGATAGATAGATAGATAGAATATAGATAATAAATAGATATAGATGCACACATACATATACATACATACATACATACAAATATGATAGATAGATAGATAGATAGATAGAGAAGAGAGAGAGAGAAGAGAAAAGAAAGGGAGAGAGAGAGAGAGTCGTTGTTTGCGGTTTATCGAAATACCAATTCTTAATATGTAAAAATAAAAAAATTTTACAGAATTCCTCAGTCCGTAGATTATCTGAAAAATATTCCATGAAACCCGGTTTGTTCTCTGTGAGTTCATTACAGGACCGGTGCCTTTTTTTCTTTTTCTTTTTCTCGCCTGCTGGATTTCAGATTGCACATTCATTATGATCTCTTAGCGTCAGTTTCGTCAAATGTTCGACTTTGTTGTGGTTTAAAAAATAATAATAGCCACCTTTTTAAATTCCTTTACATAATTATAAGTTAACGCCCAATAGATATTGAATTCAGATTTTGAATTTTTAACTTTTGATCGATCAAATATAGACTGAACAAAATAAATTCGGATTTACATCTCGCCATATCCACTCGCCCACTTCAACGTTTAGTTTTCATTTTGAAAGTCAAAGTTACTAATGGAATTCTTGCAAAAAAAGAGTTGGTTTTCACCGTTCTAAAAAAATGCACGTTAAGCATTAATATATCCGTTATATACAAAGGAATCCATAAACTTTCAAAAAATATCTTAAAAGGCAGTTGGTGTGGCACCACAACTACATGACCTTCAACCAACCATGATATTCCAACAAGATGGTGGACCACCACATTGGGGACAGCATGTTCGTGAGCTCCTAAATTAAGCATTTTCAAACATTCACCAAGACAAACCCAAATATCAGAGACATTTAACAACTACATTATAAGTACTTTCATATATCTACCTAACAACCAAATCCTTCTGATAATAAATCCCTCTAGATATGTATAAATGTCACATTTTTGTGTTATGACGTACAGGATGTCCATAAAGTCATTTTACAATTTAAAAATATATTACAAAGGCAATTGATGAGATATCTTAATCGGATTTATTCTGTGTACTCAGTAGCTATCAAAGTTTTCTAATCACAATGCATTTTATTTTTCAGGTACCCTGTTGGTGAAAGAGGTACTGTTAAATGAACCCCTAAAAAATGGCTACTCCCCGAGAAAAGGCACAATGTGTGACATGGTTTATTGAAACAAAATCGGATACGCAAACTCAGTGTAACTACAGAACTTCTTTTTATGGGGTTATGTTATAGATACAGTGTATCGAATATCACTGATCTAAAGCAAATTATCACCTACGCCATTTGCCACCATTGATGAGGATATACTACAGTGAACATGGCATGAAATCTAGTACCGTCATGATGTGTTTCGTGTAACTAATGATGCCCTTATAGAGGTGTATTAAATTACCGTATTTGACGGCATATAAGGCGCACTTTTTTTTTTAATAAAAATAAATCTTAATGTTCCCCTATATCTAAAATGCCATATGTAGGTGTATTAAGAATTTAATTTAAACATAACTTTAGAATTATATGTACAGGTTGTCCAGAAAATATCTTCACAATTTAAAAAAATATATTACAAAGTCAGTTGATGAGATATTTTAATCGGATTTGTTCTGTGTACTCAGTAGTTATCAAAGATTTTAATCACATTGTATGTGTGTATTTCATGGTACCCTGTTGATGAAAGAGGTACTGTTAAATGAACCCCTCAAAATGGAGACTCTTCAAAAAAAGCACAATGTGTCTCATGGTTTACTGAAACAAAATCGGATACGCAGACTCAGCGAAACTATAGAACTAAGTATGGAAGAGATCCTTCATCACGTCCGTCAGTTCGTGCATGACACGAGAAATTTATGGAGACAGATACAGTGTTGGATAAAGGAAGATGTGGACGACCAAGAAGATCTGATTTAAGACAATCCTTTCAGCGTTCTCCTACAATGTCTATCCATACTGGTGCCAGACAGTTACAACTGCCACGTTCAACAGTATAAAAAGTCCTACAAAAGAACTTGTGATTGTACGCTTACAAAATGCAAAGGACAAATCTTTCAGGCACTTGCGCCAAATGGTAAACCATTGATGAGGCTATGTTACAGCGAATATGGCAAGATTTCGAGTGTCGTCTTGATGTGTTTTGTGCAACTAATGGTCAGGTGTATTAAATTAGTCAAAAACCTTCAATATCTACTCCTCATTTTGTAACAATTTCCACATATTTGTCTTTACATTTGCTTTTGTAATATTTTAAAAATTGTAAAGCGACTTCATAGACACCCTGTAGTAAGGCCTGAATATGAAGGAAGGACTAGTTGGAGGAGAGAAAAAAAATAAAATATAAACGGTCTCTATACTCAGTAGCTGTCAATGTTTTCTTATCACAATGCATTTTATATTTCAGGTACCCTGTTGATGAAAGAGGTACTGTTAAATGAACCCCTAACATTTCCAGACCGGTTGATTGGAAGGGATGGCCCTATACCCTGGCCACCTCATTCATCAGATATCTCTCCCCTGCCTTCTTTCTATGTGGCTATGTTAAGATATCGTGTATCGACCAAAAATACGGGACATCACTGATCTAAAGCAAAAGATCACTGATGTCATTGCCACCACTGATGAGGCTATGTTCCAGAAAACATGGCAAGATTTCGAGTGTCGTCTTGATGTGCTTCCTACAATTAATGGCGCCCATATAGAGGTGGATTAAATTAATTTAAAAAAATAAATTTAATATCTACTCCTCATTATGTTACAATTTCCACATTGTCTATTGATTTGCTTTTGTAATCATTTTTGAAACTGTAAATATGGCTTCATGGACACCCTATATTAACGCCTTCATACGAAGGAAGGACTAGAATAAATTAAAGAACTTTTTTATATACGGTACTGAATTGCGCAATTATAAGACAATAGAAGATGTTATATATATATATATATATATATATATATATATATATATATATATATATATATATATATAAAGAAAGAACAGTAAAAGATATATAATCCGGTGTTCTTATAGATATTTTTATTTTTACAAAATAGTGCTCAATGTAAATTTACAGAGCATTAATATTATAAATTAATTGAGTTAAAATATGTTTTTTTTCGCTACACAGTTCTAACCATGTTTCAAAAATGGAAGCTAAAAGCCCCGAATTTAATTTTGTAATTAAATTAAAGACATTAGTTCCATTTCATCCTCAAGCGAATTTTGGAGTAACTTTTAAAATTACTTTACTTTTCACGTGAATGGCCCACTATCTTTCATTGTTCTAGTCCACTTTTCTAATTTTTCAGTAACTTGGAGAAGAAGATACGAATTCATGCCTTTCCCAAGGGCATTAGTGCGAGGGTGAACGCATTAGATTAGACCAGAATTTGACCTCGGCTCTACGACTCCCCTTTATAGCATCCTTATGTTACTGGCACCTCCCCCTTTTTAACTGAGTCGAATCTTTCTTTTTTCTTATGGCCTGACGGACACCGCAAGTGCCCACCCACCATGAACTCTCACGGGCTTAGTGGAGGTTTCCGCCCTCTCCCCTAACACCAGTCCTATCGCAAGAAAACTGATGTTTCTTGTATAGGCACGGAGTCGAAAGTAGTCATTCAACCAATTCGAACAGGTGCCAGGAACTATGACATGCAACCTGCGAATGTTCTTGTAAGCAAATGAAGATGACCTCTAACATCAAAGACTCCTCAAGAAACGTGGATTTGAATTGACATCATTCAATAACAAGGAATAGTCTAGAAATTTAATAAATGTTAAGAAAGTAAAAAAAAAACAGTTAAAAATAATTAATAATTGTAATAAAGCTTCCTTAGAAAGAATTGAAAAAGTACTGATAATGTTTCTCATAAGAAATTGAAAAATAATCATAAGGTTTCCTCTAGGAAATTGAAATGGTAGTGATAATGTTTCTTACTTGGAACTAGAACAGTCTACCCCAGTGAGCGAAATAAAGGGTTCAGTTCGACATCCCAACTACCTGAAGAAGGCCGGCGCGTACAACGGCCGAAACGTTGTAATAAATATGGCGACAAAGATGAGAACAATAGTCTGAATAATGTAAATAGTATTTACTTTTTCTTCTACTTTTTTTCTTAAAAAAAAAACAGAAAAAAATTTGGTCAGATTCAAAACCGAATCTTATAGACTAAAGCAATTGGATTGTTTTTTAAATTTGTTTTTTGTTTATATATATATATATATATATATATATATATATATATATATATATATATATAATGTACGCAGTGACGCTTCTTTCTTTCTGTGACAATTTTACACACGACTTTCCAACCAGTGCTTTCGGTTTAAAAAATTCCTTTGATAGAAGCGCTCTCTATTGGAAGCTATCTTTCTCCTTTATACAAATTAATATTTCAGTTCGTAAATCGCGATGAAATGAAAACGAACAGATCTTCACACAGGCGAAAGATAATAAGAAACAATCAGTATTTTAAGTCTTCATTTTAGCTTCTCGATGGCCGATCTGAAAGCGATTCAAATCTGTTTGACACGGAAACAGTCAGCAAAGAAAGTGATTGAAAACAAAGCAAGATTTTTACATAGAGATAAAAACAATCACTAACACGTATACGAGGTCGGATCAAAAACTATCAGCTCTGTTGCTATGGTAACTGAGCTAAACTATGCAGAGTGAAGCAGCTTGGCATAGATTACCCTTGAAATTTGTCACGCATACACACTGAGTTAGAACGTTCTAGACCACTTGTCTATATCAATGTTTGGAAGGAAAGTGTGTAGAGTGTGGTCATCTCAACACAGCACAGATATTCCACCAGTGTGTACAGGGTGCGATGGCTACGCTTTGTTTCGTCAGCCCCAAGGTAGCAATGCCTCTACCTATAGGAACAGAAATAAACATATATTTATCGAACAAACTGTAACAACTATTTATTAGGTGGAACACTAGTGCTGTGGAAAATAAAAAGGGTGGGTCTCTCTCAGAGCAATTCGTCTGTTGTGGGAACGGCAAGCGCTGGTCATAAATCGCACGTGTTTTGGGAGCGTATTTGGTTTTAGTATGCGAAGCTCGTACTTACAAATAAATCTAATTATTTATCGGCGTGTCAAATTCCTCGTCTGTGAGTAATGAGTGGAATTTTGCAACACCAATATTTCAAGTAGATGTGTCTTTCCTGGTCTGTCGATGTGGTTGCTTATCCTCTGGCGCTATACTTCTGTTTAAATGCCAATTCTCCTCTGCTTATATCGGTAGAGATAGGCTCAACTTGGACACAATTTTAGATTTTTGATCTTCCGTTTAATTTGTCAACGTTGAATCCTTAATTCTGATATGATGGTTTTGTAATTTGACTGAAACTACGTCCGCGCGTTGTTTACGGTACGTCGTCCAAATTTCTAAGTTAACTACTTCTTTAATCCTAGTTATATCCGTCCGTGCGCGCGAAAAGCTCTTTTAGGTTTTTGGAGGTGACAAGAGCATGTGCAGCAGATTTTGGCCAAGATCCACATTTCCCAGGTTCGACAATTACCATATACTTCAGATCTCGATTCTTTTTTCTCTTCAAGAATCAAATCCCACTTGAAAGGAACATGATTTCAAGACGCCGAGGAAATCTAAAGAGAATGCGACGAGGCTGCTGCTCGCTGTCCCCAAAACGGATTCTTAGTAACGCTTCCATCAATGGAAATGACGTTAGATAATGTGTCTATCTTCAGAAGGGGACTACTCCGAAGGAGATTAACTACCGAATTGGTAAGTGTTATAGTTTTCATTTTAAAGATATGTTTAGTGGTACAAAATTTTATCACTGCCATAAACAGACAAAAATTAGTTTTATTATTACCACTCATGATAATAAAAAATAAAAATGAGAAACGGGTTAGCTAACCGGTTTCGTACCTCGCTCAACAGAGCTAAATCGAGGGAAATAAAGTAAATTATATAATAAAAAGAACAATGTACAGTGTATTGGGGGGAGAGAAAAAATATTTAAATGGTAATTAGTTAGAGGCCTAATACAAAGTCCTTGTGTTTACGTAGAGAAGGCTTTAAAGATAGAATATAGATGGCCTCCAACACTTTCAGGTGGTAATTAGAGTGGGACCTGCTAAGGATGGTAAAAGCGTCCGCACTAAAACTAACAGCACAATTATGGCTATTTATAAGTTGTTTTCATTTTATAGCATCAATCCTGATAAATTTTTTATCAAACTCCATATAGTTTTATTCATTACACATGTGTTCAAAAGGTTCCCATCCATCCCCACAATAAAATAATAATAATAATAATAAACAAAAAAAAGTGCCTCCTTATTGACATGGCAGTCCCTGCAGACTGCAATGTATCTTTGAAGATCTTCAAAAAGCTACCAAAATGCAATGACCTTGAAATAGAAATCTCGAAAATGTGGCACATGGGAACATCAAGAATCCCTGTTGTAGTTGGAGCCCTAGGACTGTTTGGAAAAGATTGCAGTAGACTAATTGAAGGGATTCCGGGAAGTCCATGCCTCAAGGAGATACAAAAAATTGTTCTGACAAGTACAGCCCACACTTTACGAAGGGCTTTATCTATGTAATTTTTTCTTTTTGTCAGTGGAAAGTGTCATGATGTCATTTTTAACCTTAGGTCCCTGGGCGGGACCCGAAAAGAAATGTGTAAACGCCAGAAATCAAAGAAAATAATAATAATAATAATAATAATAATAATAATAATAATAATCTGATATTTTGTCATTTGATTGGATTGATGCTGAGGATTTGGTTTGGTTTAGTTGCTTTTATTTTGCAGTATATCAACCTCAATGGGTTATCTAATTCCAACAAAATTTTCATTGTTGGTAATATTTTTTTCCAAAAATCTACTTCTGGTAATATTTTATCCCTCAAAAATCTATTTCTGGTAAGAATTCGCCTTCGCTGGTAATATTTTTTTTTCAAAAAAAGTATTGCTGGTAATATTTGTTTTTCAAAAATGTATTGCTGGTAATAATTTTTCTTTTATACAAAGTATTTCTGGTATTTAAACCTATTTTTACACTTTCATAGTGTTTTGACCCTTGTTTTGGGGGTTAACTATTTGTCCATAGCTGAGACCCTAACAGGTGCTACCGCTCCGGGTCAGGGTAGACCTGGGATCACCAACAATTAAGAGATGATTCCACGCTCCGCAAATCCTTCTGATCAGAGCCCTTGCTACCGGACGTAGTTTATCGTCTTACCCAGGGTGAGGATGTAGTTTATCGTCATACACAGGACGCCTATTGGGTGGGGATCTTACTCCTCTGCAGAGGTGCAGTCGGCGTATTCTACAGCCCCAGCTAATAGGGCGTGGTCCTGAGAAAGCGGATTCAGTCCCAAACTATTCAGCATCCTCTCTTGCCTTAAAAGTGGGTTAAACAATCTTCAAGAATAGATTTGATAGAGCACTTCCAAACTTATCATAATGAAATAAATGAAAACAAATTTCTTGGCATTGTTTTTTCAAAGTCTTTTACTTATATAACTTCATAGCCTCGTTATTCAGTCATCAAAATATTTTCCTTGACTCATTCTATGAGATTACGATATCTTTCAACAAAATTATGAATTCCATATTAAACTGAGGCGGAAGATTCCAGCATTTATTACAAAATTTGAAGGTCAATATTTTACAGCGCTTCCCGTACGATCAGCGAAGTTAAGCAATGTCGAGCTTGGTCAGTAATTAAATGGGTGACCGCTTAGGAATACCAGGTTAGATGTGCGGGTGGTGTAATGGATCCTCGACGACCAAGCTAGTTACGTTCCATCATCGACGATCTGATCCCGAACGACCACCAATTAAGATGAACAGAGTTCCTCTCGGAAAATCATTGGGCCTTGAAAGAGTGTTGGGCCTGAAACTTACACCCAACCTCAAGTGGAACCCGTATATACGAACCGTTGCTTAGGATGCAGGTAAAATGTTCGGCACCCTGTACCGCTCCAATAACTATCTGACTCCTCCTGTTATCCCCTAACTTAACAAGAGCCAGATCAGACTAAAAATGGAGTACTGTTGTCATATCTAGGCAGTAGCTGCCAAGACCTCAATTTCCAGCCTTGATAGAGCTCAAAACCGTCACCGAGTCCTTGGGGGTGACGAAATATTTTCCACTCTTCAACCCTTCTCCCACAGGCGGGATGTGGTAAGCCTCTCGCTGCTCTATCGCTGCCCACACGGAAGGTGTTCGGACGAACTGCATTCGCTGGTCCCGCCAAAGCAAACCTTCACGAAAAGATCACGCCATGCAAACCACCCACATTCCCTCCATATTCCACCGGTGAGTTCCACTCGAGCAGCAGCTTCTAGCGAACCAATGCCATGTGGAACAGACTCCCAACTTCCACGTTTACTACAATCTTAACATGTTCAAGACTAGGGTTAATCGTTATCTCACTCACCTATATGCACTTCTCCTTCACCTATACACACAAATGGCCTCGTAACGTAAACCTCTAACTTGAGGGGCACCCAGGCCTTTTAAAAGGTGACTCTCACTGTAAAAAAAATCGTATCAGGATGATATTGTCCTTCTAATGTTGTTTGTCTCTTGCAATGAACCAGAATACAGCTTTTCCTCACTTAACGACTTACTTGTTCAGCAATCCCGGACATACGACCAACTGAAAAAATCTCATTATTTGCATTATTCGGACTATTGTCTTCATCTTTGTCGCCATATTTATTACAACGTTTCGGTCGTTGTACGCTCCGGCCTTCTTCAGGTGGTTGGAATGTCGAACTGAACCATTTATTTCTCTCACTGGGGTAGACTGTTCTAGTTCTACGTGCCATGTTTAATGGATGTCAGTTATCAGTTATCTCCTGTTAATTTCCCTCTGAAAGTTCTCCACTGCCTTAACCGGGTATTGAACTCACACTCTTTGTGTCCTGTCACTGGATCTAACTAATGCCTTTATCCACTGTGCCATGTGTCCTTGTGTCGACATTCCAACCACCTGATGAAGGCCGGAGCGTACAACGACTGAAACGTTCTAATAAGTATGGCGACAAAGATAAGGACAAAGTCCGGATAATATAAATAATGTACACAATAGAAATATAGACAGATACTGAAAGGCCGATACGTTAAATATATGGCGAGAAAGAAGGACAATAGTCGAATAATGTAAATATTGTACATAACAGATACTGAAAGGCTGAAATGTAATAAATAGACAGTCCGAATAATTTAAATAGTTTGAAAAAATAGACAGATACTGAAAGGCCGAAACGTTGTAATAAATATGGCGAAAAAGTTGAGGACAATAGTCGAATAATGTAAATAATGTACATAATACCTCATCTCAGAAATATAGACAGATACTGAAAGGCCGAAACGTTGTAATAAATATGGCAACAAATATGTGGACAATTTGTCCGAATAATGTAAATAGTGTACATAATACCTCATCTCAGAAATATAGACAGATACTGAAAGGCTGAAACGTTGTAATAAATATGGCGACAAAGATGAGGACAATAGTCCGAATAATTTAAATAGTTTACATAATACCTCATCTCAGAAATATAGACAGATACTGAAGGGCTGAAACGTTGTAATAAATATGGCGACAAAGTTGAGGACAATAGTCCGAATAATGTAAATAATGTACATAATACCTCATCTCAGAAATATAGACAGATACTGAAAGACCGAAACGTTGTAATAAATATGGCAACAAAGTTGAGGACAATAGTCCGAATAATGTAAATAATGTATATAATACCTCATCTCAGAAATATAGATAGATACTGAAAGGCCGAAACATTGTAACAAATATGGCAACAAAGATGAGGACAATGGTCCGAATAATGTATATAATGTACATAATACCTCATCTCGGAAATATAAACAGATACTGAAAAAAATCTCATAAATTAAAAAAATCCAAACAGTAAGAGTTGTAAATTGTACGAATATCTTTGGTTATTTTTATTTTTAAATGTTACCATTTTACTTGGTTTTTCGGTTGCTAAGTAACTCTGGTACGAAACCTAAAGAAAGATGTTAGTATTTTTTTTATTTGATTGGACAACGATAATGCACTGAACTTGTTCAGAAATTGAGTAAAATTTGGAAGTTTATAAAAAGGTCAACAGAAATTACATAGCATTTAACAAAGTTATCTTTGCTGAAACATTCAACGTTGAACATCTGAGCTCGTTAGAGGGCATTAGATAAGCCCTAGATTTGAAACGGATCAGTGACGTCCCGTTGCCATCTCCATGGCTTTGTATTCAGAGTAGCCTTCCCTTAGACTAGCTACCACTCAATGCTATAGAGCTAAGTCAACCCTGCTATTTCGTTCATTGCTAAGAATTAAAAAAAAAAATATAAAAAAAAAAAGATGAACTGTTTCCTATTTATACTATTCACATTATTCGGAATGGTGTCTTCATTTTTATTGCCATATTCACGACGTTTCAGCCCTTTTACGCTCCGACCTTCTTCAGAATCTGTCTATATTTATGAGATGAGATATTGTAACTATTTACACGATTTATATCGTTCGGCCTGTTTTCCTCATCTTTATGGACTCGTTCGAAATTTTGACCTGAAAGACGCACCTCGTTCTGGCCGTCCAGTTCGATGAAGAGCGATGTAACCAAATTTTGCAGGATTTTGCATCTCTACATACACTTTGACAATATCTAATTTTTTCCTTCCTGTATTGTCAATAAAGTTGTTATTATGCATATTGAGTCATTTGACCATTTCGAGGAATAAATGTTTGGGTTGGCGGAAAAAATGTCTTAAAGCAGCCAACGTGACCTAGTTTTTGCTTCAATCCGGTTCGCAAAGCCAAATTCGTTTGACTCACCCACTTCAGTTCATCTTTTAATTCACTCCTCCAGGAAGTTCTTTAAAAAAAAAAAAAAAGAAGTGAACTTAATAACCCTATACACTGTACTATCTAAATTTTGTGTGTAGTCATTTCCTTGCTTTTAAAAGAAAGAAACGCTTTTACCTCGGTATGTGATCCAATTAATCATAGCTGTGAAAATTAGTGCTAAGATTAACTTACAAAATAGCCAGTCCCCCACTTCAATGCCTATTTTTATTTTAAAATTACATTTAACCTATCCTAACGCAATTCATTCAGTTGCACTGTAAAAAACGATGCATAGAACATTTTGTTCAAGTTGTTCACAAAGTATTTTTGTAATCCATTTCTTTCAATTCGAAAGAAAAATAATACCCCAATAAATAAAAATTATTAAAATGTGTTAGTACGTGTTTGAAGATTTTTAATTCCTCGTTTATTCACGCATAATCTGCTACATAGATATGAACAGACTGAAATAGGCAGATAGATAAAAGGGCAGACAGATAGATAGAAACAGACTGAAATAGACAGATAGATAGATAGACAGATAAATAAAAACAGACTAAAAAAAGATAGATAGATAGATAGATAGATAGATAGATAGATAGATAGATAGATAGATAGATACCTTTATTTGTATGTACGGAGTGTTTAAAATCCTCTTGAAGACGCTGTCAGAATTGCAGTTTTTTTATTCGATAGAGTTATCAGCTCAGAGTATTTGTATGCTACATTGCGTACAATGTAATAAATAATTTGTGAGGACTAAGAAGTCCCCAGTAGAAGTAACGAGGCACGTCTTGTCCCTACGGCAACCTGTTAGTAAAAAGAGGAAAAAATAGAGATATTACGCACTTTTTTCTTTTATGCTGCTTTTTGGCAGCGCCATCTAGCATCTGCAAGATGAAATTCCTTGGCAGACAAGTGGGGTAATCCCGATGAAGTTCCTTGGTGGATAAGTTGGTTAAGCCTGCAATGAATTAAATTATTAACGGTTAGTTTGTTTTGTGTTTTGTTTTGTTTTTTGTTTTTTCTATTTGTGACTGAATTAAATGTGAGAAATTACTTTTCATGAGAACACAACTAGAAAATACTGTCATGTAATCAATTGCTGCTCGAATTGTAAAATCGAAGATCCAAGTTCGAAATCCAGTTCAGTTCATTACATTCACTTATGTACTAATACCCTTGGGAAAGGTATTAATCCATCTCTTATCACCTCCCAGCTAAATAGCAGGATGTGTCCTTGAGGACATCTATGTATGAATTTCTGGACAAAGACACATGGCACAGTGGATAAAGGTGTTGGTTAGATCCAGTGACAGGACCCAAAGAGTGTAAGTTCAATACCCGGTTAAGGCAGTGAAGAATTTGTAGAGCGTATACAATAGGAGATAACTGACATCCATATGTATTACAACGTTTCGTCCTTTCAGTATCTGTCTATATTTCTGAGATGAGGTATTATGTACACTATTTGAATTATTCGGACTATTGTCCTCATCTTTGCCGCCATATTTATTACAACGTTTCAGCCTTTCAGTATCTGTCTATATTTCTGAGATGAGGTATTATGTACACTATTTACATTATTCGGACTATTGTCCTCATCTTTGCCGTCATATTTATTACAACGCTTCGGCCTTTCAGTATCTGTCTATATTTCTGAGATGAGGTATTATGTACACTATTTACATTGTTCGGACTATTGTCCTCATCTTTGCCGCCATATTTATTACAACGTTTCGGCCTTTCAGTATCTGTCTATATTTCTGAGATGAGTATTATGTACACTATTTAAATTATTCGGACTATTGTCCTCATCTTTGTCGCCATATTTATTACAACGTTTCGGCCTTTCAGTATCTGTCTATATTTCTGAGATGAGTATTATGTACACTATTTAAATTATTCGGACTATTGTCCTCATCTTTGTCGCCATATTTATTACAACGTTTCGGCCTTTCAGTATCTGTCTATATTTCTGAGATGAGGTATTATGTACATTATTTATATTATTCTGACTATTATCTTCAACTTTGTCGCCATATTTATTACAACGTTTCGGCCGTTGTACGCCCCTGCCTTATCAGGTGGTTGAAATGTCGACACAAGGACACATGGCACAATGTATAAAGGCGTTAGTTCGATCCAGTGACAGGACACAAAGAGTGTGAGTTCAATACCCGGCTGAAATTCAGAGGGAAATTAACGGGATATAACTGATAACTGACATCCATTAAACATTGCACGTAAACTAGAACAGTCTACCTCAGTGAGCGAAATAAAGGGTTCAGTTCGACATTCCAACCACCTGAAGAAGGCCGGAGCGTACAACGGCCGAAACATTGTAATAATTATGGCGACCAAGAGGAGGACAATAGTCTGAATAATGTAAATAGTGTACAAATAAGAATATAGAATACAAAATTTAAAAAAAAAAATTCTTTTTTGTGCCAAATAATTGGTCAAGATAACAAATTCTAAATACACCTTTGCTGGGCTCATAAAATAATTACAATTATTATCAACAAAATGTTCACAATTTGATTCATTCAATCATCGAACGGTGTTGAGAAGGTTGAAGATTCACAGACATCGCTGGGTTTCCGGCTTGTTTAGACAATAGTTTTAAGAAAAAACAGATTAAAAATTAAAAAATGAAATAAATTTTCATAAACAGTTCAAGATGAGAATTGATACCTCAAGTATTCGTGACGAAACTTTGCAAACAACTATAGAAAGATAATCGTATATCTCTCTCAAGTTGTAGAATCTTCTTTCTTTCTTTCTTTCTTTCTTTTCTCTCTTTTCTTTTCTTTTCTTTCTTTTCTTTCTGCTTATTTCTTTTCTATTTCCTCTGTCCTTTTTGTCGACGTCATCATCTTTTAGTTTTTCTTTGTTCACTTCCCAGTAACAGCTCACAGCCATTCGCTTGTGAAAGCCAAATCCCTTCTGGTCTTTAAAGCAACCAGACTTTTAAAATAACCACAGATCGGTTCTAAAAATGAATTTAAAAAATTCAAATCTTTACTTTCTCCCATCGGTTAAAAATTATAGAATGTATCTCATTAACCGACGCTTGTTCATAAACTTTATTTGGGTAGATTTTCAGACTATCAGACTTTAGCATCATTTTTTTTATAACTTTTTGATAACCAAATCTATACATATATCTTAGTTTAAACAAGTCAGGCTTCATTTCGGCGGGTTTTTTTTTAAATCAAACAAATTTTACGCATGAAATTTTATTCGACCCATTTTTTACTAACCGTCTGGTTTCATTTTTGCAGTTAACCGTGTTAGTAATTTACTTCTATTAATAAATGTTTTTAAACACTCCTTAAAAAAAAGTGTAATCTATAGTATCCTAGTATTCATTTTTTTATTTACATTTTAATTATTTTCAAATAAGTTTTCTTTTTTTTATATATATATATATATTGTCATCCACCGACAAACTGTTTCGTTGTATCACAGCTCATCAGTGTGGCAAGACGTCCGGTTGGCCCCAACCAGGATCGAAACCCGACTGAATTGGCGTCAGTCGTGGATTCTACCATAAGCCGTTGGCGCACGGCAGGGATGAAGGAGAATTTAAGCGCATTTATTTTTCGATAAACACACAGTGGCTGAGAGAACTCGATTCGATTTATCAAACGAAGAGTCTTGCATTATTAACCGTAAAAGTCACTGTTTACAAACCCACACTTCCTCCTCAGAGAGCTCAACCGAAATTAATTTTTCAGGAGCATATATATTGTCATCCACAGGCAGACTGTTTCGCTGTATTACAGCTCATCAGTGTTAAATTTTTATAACGTGCTAAACTGTATTCCTTCGAAAAATGTCGAATTGATTTTTTTTAAGCTGTCAATCGTTCACTCGTTCATTTTCTTTTCTTTTCTTTTTGAATCCTTACACTCCAAGCAAGGCAATAATGCCACTAAGACGCATGGAATTACAGGACATGAAAGAGAATGTGAGGTGAACGTCAATGAAGGAACAGGATTCAGGAAAACAGAAGATGACGCTTAACGGTGCATTTAAATTCTTGAAGATTGTAGTTATCAGGAAAGCAAGAAATCCTGAGTTTCACGGGTGAGAAGTGCGAGAAAAAAAGGGGTTTTAAAATAGAAAAGACGGTTGCATCTAGCTAGTTCAACGGTAAAACTGTGAGACATAGTTGCCAATCTAGTAGCAGGCTTAAATTCATGCAGCCGAGTCATCAGAGGAAAAAGCTCATCAGAACAGTTGCTATAAAAATACCTGTAAAAAAGACAGAGGGAAGCCACGTCACGTCGTCGATGAGAAAGTGACTAAAGTCGAAATGGTTGGTCAAGATTGATAACATTACTGATCCGTCTTTGCATTTTGTCACTACTAAGTATACCTACTAAATATATATGCCGATGATGCAACTATTTACCCCTGTTTTAACAGTAAGTGACTTACAATCCGTTGTTAACTGGGGCAAGGAATGGCTTGCTAATTTTAACGCCTCCAAAACAAAACGGTTCTCTATTAATCGTCTGAGAGAACAGTTTCTGCCATGAGAGTGACTCGTTTCACCTTCTCGGGTTAACGTACCCTTCCCTTCTCGGGTTAACGTGAAACAGCAAGTTACCGACCTAAAGAGTTTGTATGAATTTATTTTTTTAATCGATTTCACCTCAAGCAAGGCAATAAAGCCACTAAGACACAAGTGGTTTCTGGGTGTGGAAGAATTAGAAAACATAAATACTGCTAAGAAACAAAAACAAAAGAAGAGTAATCAGAAGGAGAGTAGATAGCGATTGACATTGCATTTAAATTTTTGGAGATTAAAGTTGGCTGGAAAGCATGGAGCCGGAAAAGAGTTCCACAGGCGATAAGTGCGAGAAAAGAAACAGCCTAGCACTGCAGGTTACATGGAATCAACTCATCTATTTATTGGTGAGATCTCGTTACCAGTCTAGCACTGCGCTTAAATTCAAAAGGTCTAGGTAATATTTACCAACCTCCCCATATATTTGTTTGCAAATACCCCTGAGAAAGGCATGAATCTAACTCTTCCCTGTAGCTACGGGTTAATTATGACTTGTATCGCTAAATCATTATTATCTCGCAGAACAGTTCTGACAATGTAAAGATATTTTCTGGTTTTAAATAACCTGCAAAGGGTTGATAAACCGTAAAGAACGAATCAAAACAAACAAAAAAAAGTTAAGTTTGAAACTATGCTATCACTGATATCTGCATATTTTTTATTTTCTGTATTTAAAAACGTTTTAAATTTTTTTTGAGAGGGGTGGAGTCGGAAGCACTTAGACAAAAATTGTGGGATAATATTTATTTTAAATGAAGAATAAACGAATAGATAGATAGATAGATAGATAGATAGATAGATAGATAGATAGATAGATAGATAGATAGATAATGAACAAACTGGGATTGTATAAACAGATAATGAACAGACTAGGATTAGATAGATAGATAGATAGATAGATAGATAGATAGATAGATATGCACATTTCATTGAATACGACAGACAAGGTGTTTGATTGCGTTTTTTATACAATTTCTCATGTGATCTAATAATTTTTTTCGTTTCAGATGATAAATTATATAAAAACTGCCCGATTGTTCTTTTTATCCGAACGCTTTCGGCAATACATTTAGCCATTTTCAAAACTGAAATATATTAACTGTTAACAAGAAATTTTTTTTATATGTTTGTATGTATTTATAAAAAGTTTTCATTTAAAAACACGGTCACGATACCGTGTCCATGTTCATATTTGATATTATATTTCTACAATTTATCATCTGAAAAAGAAAAAAATTATTAGATCATATGAGAAATTGTATAAAAAACTAAAAGCAACTTATCTGTCATATTCAATGAAATGTGCATGAAAGGATTGCTGCCTAAATACACATATATATATATATATTCTTTATTTAAAAATATATATACAGGGTGTCCATGAAGTCTCTTTACAATTCAAAAATATTATTACAAAAGTAAATATGTGGAAATTGTTACAAAATGAAGAGGAGATATTAAAGTGTTTCAGAATTAATTCAACCCACCTCTATATGGGCGCCATTAATTGTAGGAAGCACATCAAGACCGTACTCGATTTCTTGCCATGTTTGAGACTTCATCAATGGTGGCAATGGCATCAGTGACATTTTGCTTTAGATCAATGATGTCCCGTACCTTTGGTCGATACACGATATCTTTAACATAGCCACATAGAAAGAAAGCTAGGGTAGTGATATCTGATGATCGAAGCGGCTAAAGAATTAGGCCATTCCTTCCAATACACCGGCCTGGAAATGTTAGGTGTTCATTTAACAGTACCTCTTTCATCAACAGTGTACCCTGAAATACAAAATGCATTGTGATTAGAAAAGTTTGATAACTACTGAGCACATAAAACAAATCTGATTAAGATATCTCATTGATGTAATGAATATGCATACACCTGGGTTCCCTCTCACAGTAATATGATTGGCTGGTGTCAGCCATAAATACAGACTGATGTGGAGGTACATGACTACGCCTATTGTCTTCGCCTATTGCCTACCACTACAAAGAGGACCAGTCCTTTATGGTTACCTGCTAGATTGTCCTATCCGGTTACAGTAGTCAACAACCGCTTTGCTACTTCGAACGAATATATCCCTTTTCGGGACATATCACTTATCAATTGCCTTTGTAATATATTTTTTTAAATTGTAAAGAGACTTTATAGATACCCTGTATATTTTCATTTTTTTTCTCTCCTCCATCCAGACTTTCTTTGTGTTAAGGTGTTAGTACAGGGTGTCCAAAAAGTTGCTTTACAATTTTAAAAATGTATTACAAAAACAAATGAATAGACAAATATGTAGAAATTGTTACAAAATGAGGAGTAGATATTGAAGTTTTTTTGACTAATTTAATACACCTGAACATTAGTTGCACAAAGCACATCAAGGCGACACTCGAAATCTTGCCATGTTTTCTGTAACATAGCCTCATCAGTGGTGGCAATGACATCAGTGATCTTTTGCTTTAGATCAGTGATGTCCGTATTTTTGGTCGACACACGATATCTTTAATATAGCCACATAGAAAGTCCTCCAGGGGAGGGGTATCTGATGAACGAGGTGGCCAGGGGATTGGGCCATCCCTTCCAATCAACCGGTCTGGAAATGTTAGGGGTTCATTTAACAGTACCTCTTTCATCAACAGGGTACCTGAAATATAAAATGCTTTGTGATCAGAAAACATTGACAGCTACTGAGTATAGACATCCTGTATATTTTCATTTTTTTTTCTGTCGTCCATCTTGACTTTCTTCGTGTTAAGGTGTTAGTACAGGGTGTCTATGAAGTTGCTTTACAATTTAAAAAATGTATTACAAAAACAAATGAATAGACAAATATGAAGAAATTGTTACAAAATGAGGAGTAAATAATGAAGTTTTTTGACTCATTTAATACACCTGACCATTAGTTGCACAAAGCACATCAAGACGACACCCGAAATCTTGCCATATTCGCTGTAGCATAGCCTCATCAATGGTTTACCATTTGGCGCAAGTGCCTGTAAGATATGCCCTTTGCATTTTGTAAGCGTACAATCACAAGTTCTTTTGTAGGACTTTTTATACTGTTGAACGTGGCAGTTGTAACTGTCTGGCACCAGTATGGATAGACATTGTAGGAGAACGCTGAAAGGATTGTCTTAAACGATCGATGTTTTCCTCATATCTTCTTGGTTGTCCACATCTTCCTTTATCCAACACTGTATCTGTCTCCATAAATTTCTCGTGCCATGCACGAACTGACGGACGTGATGGAGGATCTTTTCCATACTTAGTTCTGTAGTTTCGCTGAGTCTGTGTATCCGATTTTGTTCCAAAAACCATGACACACATTGTACCTTTTCTTGAGGAGTAGCCATTTTTAGGGGTTCATTTAACAGTACCTCTTTCATCAACAGGGTACCATGAAATACACACATACAATGGGATTAAAAATCTTTGATAACTACTGAGTACACAGAACAAATCCGATTAAAATATCTCATCAACTGACTTTGTAATATATTTCTTAAAATTGTGAAGATATTTTATGGACAGCCTGTACATATAATTCTAAAGTTATGTTTAAATTAAATTCATAATAAACCTATACATACCATATAAGACGTAGGGGAACTTTAAGATTTATTTTTAGTAAAAAAAGTGCGCCTTATATGCCGTCAAATACGGTAATTTAATACACCTCTATAAGGGCATCATTAGTTACACGAAGCACATCATGACGGTACACGATTTCATTAATTCTGATGGTTTAAAGATTGAAAATTTAATAATTGTTTCTCATTAAAAATTTTTAAAAAATTCTTTACTCATCGAAATTTTTTTTCTTAAAACAATAGCGCCCTTAAAGTCCCTTTACAGTTTCAAAAAATTATTACAAAAGCAAATGAACAGACAAATACGTGGAAATTGTTACAAAATGAGGAGTAGATATCAATGTTTTTTAAATGAATTTAATTCACCTCTATATGGGCGCCATTAGTTGCACGAAGTACAGCAAGAGGGTACTCGTTATCTTGTCATGTTCGGTGTAGCATAGCCTCATCAACGGTGCCAATGGCATCAGTGATATTTTGCTTTAGATCTTTAGTATTTTTGGTCGATACAGGATATCTTTAATGTAACCCCATCGAAAGAAGTCCAGGGGAGAGATCTCTGGTGAACGAGGTGGCCAGGGAATTGGGTCATCCATTCCAATCCACCAGTCTGGAAATATTAGGGGTTCATTTAACAGTACCTCTTTCATCAACAGGGTACCCTGAAATACACAAATGCAATGTGATTAAAAACTTTGATAACTACTAAGTACATAGAATAAATCTCATTATTTCTTAACTGCCTTTGTAATATATATTTTTAAATTGTATAGAGACTTCATGACAACCTGTATGTTTGTTTGTTCCTTATTTAAAAGAAATGTTTTTGTAACAAAAAAGACTTTTTTTCGACGTTATACCAATGACGTCCTGAATAGCGAAACGCGTCACACGTAAAAACTTGTACTCATTGTCATTGATTTTCCTTATACTCTATAGATAAACAAGAGTTTCTTTCTAAATGGATAAAAATTCAATATTTTTGATACAGACAAATGTCGCAAATAAAGGCAGATTAATCTACAAAAACTATTCCCCAAAACAATTTCTCTTTAATCGTTAATTTCGACGACACAGGCTGGAGACAGACAAAGCTCCCTTTGAGTTTCGGAGGCCTGGGCCTTCGATCAGCGGTAAATTTGGCTCTTCCAGTATATCTTTCTTCACTTTCGTCCAATCACGAATTAATTGATGAGATACTCGGTGGATCGTCTCAGTGTTTTTCGGGCAGTTCTTTCGAACAAGCTTGCAGCGTCTGGGCCCAAGAACTACTTTCTCTCCCACTAGACACATCAAAACAAAAAAGCTGGGATAAAATAAAATGCGAGGCTAATTTTACTAATTTGAGGCTCTCTCTGGATCAGCATCGCCTCGCCTGTCTAATATCTGCTTAACAACCGAGTAATGGCGCCTGGCTCAACGCAGTGCCCTCTTCATCTACCGGTACCCTTCTAGATGATGAGTGCACTCTGGTCGGAGTCGTGATCCGTCTTGGACTCAAATTATGTGAGCGTCACAGATGCAGATGTGGAGCTTCCATCGATGAGCTTGGTTTGCATTCTCTCTTCTGTCGTCGTAGTGCCGGCAGCTTTCCACGGCATGTAGCCATTAACGACATCATCAAAAGAGGTTTGAATGCAGCTGGGTTCCCTTCCCAAATCGGACCCGTAGGCCTCGACCGTGGTGATGGAAAGCGGCCGGGTAGCATTACCATTTTCCTTTTTAAAATGGGGAAGTCGTTGATTTGGGATGCAACCTGTGCAGATACATTTTCGGTCGGTAATTTAATCAGGTCCGCGGTTGAGCCGGGATCTGTCGCCCGGGACGCAGAGATGAAAAAAATAGTTAAATATTCTTCTCTTGCTGATAGATTATTTTTACTCCTGTGGCAGTGGAGACTTCAGGGTTTATTGGTCTTAGTTCGATGGCGTTCCTTCGGAGGATTGGCGCGATTGCGTCTCGATTAAGGGACGAGCCTCGCGAAACGGAGTGGCTCTTGCAGCGTGTCTCACTGGCGATGGTTCAAGGTAATTCTTTCTCCATCATTGCGGCTGGCAGAGGATAGAAAAAAATTGTTTATAGTTATTTTGTTCAAACTTTTTTTCAATAAATAAATTTCTCATTGATAAAAAAAAACTTTCTCTTTATGTATTTTATTTTTTGAAGACACCATTGCCAGAAATTGCGTACCATTATGTGGTGTATAAATTGTCGTTTAAATCAGTGCTACTCAAAGTGGTTGTCCACAGACCGGTGCCGGTACGCGATCCATCAGCTACCGGTACGCGGACAGTGTCTATGCTAAGGAATCATTTGAGGCTTATTTTCTTACTACTTTTTATATGTTTTGATATTGAATTATTTTTTGCAAAATAAATGGAAGATAAAAAAACAGATAATTTTTATTATATTCATTATATGTGTGTGTGTGTGTGTGTGTGTCAAATTGGGTAAAAATGTGTGTGTTGTGTGTGTGTGTGTGTAGGTAAGATGAGAATTAATATTGTACAATTCCGTGGGCTCCATAAAAAGTCGACCAATATTCTTTAATTTAGTATATTGAATTCTGAAAACTCGCCAGTAATTTACAATCCTCTGATGAGATGCATTGATACTCATCGAAACACGACTGCAATTGTGAAGCGATTTTGAGATGTTAAAAAAAGTATAAAACCCTTTATATATATATATATATATATATATATATATATATATATTGATAATATTAGTGGTTGATACACACGCACGCACACACACACACATATATATATATATATATATATATATATATATATATATATATATATATATAAAATACATATACATACATTTTGAACACATACCTATATATATAAAAATTTCAAAGAGGGTAGAATCCAGGTAGAACTCAATGTCCAGGACAGAGTAAGAATATCATAAAAAGGCTTAAACACTAATATTCCATGGTTATAATTTATTACATTGGAATCCAATTCATCAGACCTACAAATTCAATTTCTCGGTCTGATTAATTGGATCGTATTTACGATTCCAATGTAAAACCATGGGATATTAGTGTTTAAGCATTTTTAGTTTTTATCATATATATATATATAATGGACAAAATAAAAAAGCTATAAACAACGCGTTTCACCGAACGTTTCGACTTCTTCCGGATAGGATAAAAGACAAAACTGTGTAAGGAAAATGTGTTGTGGTCTGTGGGGATAAGAGAGGCTATAAATTAAATTACCTTATCAAATAAGGCATCGTTTATAGCTTTTCCATTTTATCTCGTCATCTTCTTGTTTCGGATACTACACCACAAACACACACACATATTTCATTGTGCTTTTACCCGAGTGAAGGGCGGAGTTTCTGAACCCACCAATTCCGCGCTTGGCTGACGAAACTGACCGGCTAAAGTTTAAACAGACTACTAAGAAAGTGTCACACGCTCGCTGATAGGGCACGGGTCGAAGCCACCCTGAATAAAGAAAGAGGAAATGAAATATTGGACAAAGAAAAGTTAACTGGGTCATTTTGAACGGTGACATACTTTAAGTAGGCCTTTTAAAAAAATGGATGTATGATAAGAAAATATTTCTTGAAAGAGTGTGGCAGTTGTTGGTTTGTGTAAACATTACGTTTAACACGGTCACACTAAAACACTAACGCCGGCCCTTTAATTAAATATATATCTTCAACAGGTTTTTGTTGTTTTTTTTAATTTTTTTTACAGGCTTGGTCTTAAAAGAAAACTGAAAAAACATTCTTTCAGTTTTATTGCCTTTCCGGCAGATTTAAATTCTATTCTAAATTGAAACTAAAGTAAAAAGCTTTAAAAATACTTTTACTTGTAAAAGTCTAAACAGATGGGAAAATACGATCTATTTTTTTCCTAAATCTGTTTGCTTCCTCCACTCAAAACCCACGTGAAAATCCACGTCCGGTTGCGGTGGTCGTAATAGTAGCAGTTTAAAATGATCTGTATTGTTGGAGTAGTTTGTGTGGCTTAAGCGTGGACAAAGGACAGTTATTTTAGGTAGTTTTTTGTTTTCTTTTTTTGAGTTTTTTTTTCTGTTTTGTTTTTTGCTTCATAAGCATTTATTTATGGGACGGTGACGACAGTTCAAGATTTTATTTTAATCCGCTTCTTTTTCTCATCTCGGATATTTACAAATTATTAATAGTTTAAAAACGGATTCGATTTTTTCTTTCTTTCTCTAGGTAAGTTAATTTTTTTTAAGTTTATTCTTTGTGTTCACTCTGTCATAACTTCGATAAGCTGATTTAAGTTCTGTAATTGTGAATTCGACAATTGGTAATGAGATGTTTTTCGATACTGAAAAAAGTATTTTTTTGTACTAGTATCTTTTTACAATTTTCACAATTTTTACATTTTCATGTTTATTTTCAAACCTCTCTCTCTCTCTCTCTCTTCTCAACTTTATCAACCAATATGATACTACTATTCAAATGGCCACTTGTTAGTTTTCATTTGTATATGTATGTATGTATGTATGTATTTAGGCAGCAATCCTTCATTTATATATGTTTCATTCAAGATGACAGACAGGGTACTGCGATTAAGCTTTTTATTTTTTTATTTTATTTTTTTTCTTGTGTTCAAACAAGTGTTTTCTTTTCTGTATACAGAGTGTGTGGAAACTGCTCCATTAGAACCCATTATGATTAAAGTAAACACACACACACACAAACTTACCAGACTCCATCCGAAACATACTAGTAGAAAATACAAACATAATAACCTCATCCACGTATAAAAGAAAGTTTAAAAACAATGGAAGCCTTAATGATAAAAAAGAAAAAAGCCAAGGCTCAATTATATTAATTCCGAGCACGGCCACAATGTGATAGCTGTGTTCGAAAAATAAAACATCCCTATAATTCTAGAGACATAAGCACAATCCATACACCCAATTAAAAAGTAAATATAAAATCATCCTTGATAATGGCTAAACGTATAGCCGAAAGCGCTCGAAATTACAGAATATATGGGCAGTTTCTACACACTCTGTGTCCGGAAAAGAAAACACTTGTTCGAATACAAGAAACATTAAATAAGAGGCTTAAATCACGGTGCCTTGTCTGTCTGCTTTAATGAAACAGATACACACACATACACACACACACACACATACATCATATATAGATAGATAGATAGATAGATAGATATAGATAACATATGAAGACACAGAAATAAAAATACGTCCAAAACTCTAAAGCCGAAAGTAACCAGATATTGGAGAATATTAGAAATCACGAAAATATTCGGAAATGTACAAAAAATAAATAAAAGTCCTTAAAGAACTTTCATTATTTTTTCAAGAAATATATATATATATATATATATATATATATATATATATATATATATATATATATCTGGTAGTAATAATTGTTGGTATAATCCAGGCAAGTTCTAACTTAAACACAACATAGAATTTGAAATTTGTTTAAAAGTAAAACTGACTCACAAAAAGAACGCTCAATATTTATTTTCAATTACAGATCAAATTTTCTTTACAATGGGAATTACGATACCTTTAGTAAATGACCATTTTCACCTACGAATTTTATTTTTAAATTCGCATGATTTTTCAAACTGTTTAGTGTTTATGATATCAGTTCGTAGTGCCATATATATATATATATATATATATATATATATATATATATATATATATTATAAATTAATTTATTTAAAATATGGTTTTTATTCCGCTACACAGTTCTAACCATGTTTCAAAAATGGAAGCTAAAAGCCACGAATTTAATTTTGTAATTAAAAACATTTAGTTCCATTTCATCCTCAAGCGAATTTTGGAGTAACTTTTAAAATTACTGGGTTTTAAAGACAAAATTTCCAAAATCCTGTTTCCATGGTTACAGATAAATCTACTTCAATTGGACACGGGTTGTCTGGGTTTTCTATATGTCTGTATCATTGTATCGGTTATTTTTTAGTTTTTCGTGGTACAGAATTTAATAATAGATAGAAAAAGACAATATTTATAAGGCATTTTAAAAGCAAAAAAAAAATAAAACAACCGGTTTCGTCCCAGGACTTATCAAGTTTATTTATTCTGGGAATTTAAAAAAGCGTGTAAATTAATTTTAATTAACGAATGTAATCGAATGGGGAAAAAAATTATGAGTCCAATAATATTCAGACCCAGCAAACATTCCCTCCGTTTACAAAGGGGAAGGCACAAAATGCCTTATAAATATTGTCTTTTCCTATCTATTATTATTATTTTAAGATCACATTAAGAGAATCTGTTAGTAAGTTTCTATAGTTTTTCTGAAATCGGTCTGTTTTTTGCTTTTCTATTTTTTGTTTTTTTAACATTTAAGCGCTTTTTAATTATTCTTTTTAACTTTTTTTTATAATATTGGTTTGATTGATCTATCTACATTTTGATATTTGCATAAAAAATGCACATGTAGTACAAAGAAAAGTGATCAATGTCAAATGCAGAACCTTAAAAAAATTAATAATAAAATACAGAGCCTTAAAGAAAATAATAATGTTTCTCCTCTTTTTTTAACCCTCCGCTATTCTCATTTCCTTTGTTTCTTTTTTTTTTTTTTCTTTTTATTGAATGTTGGTACACTTTTCGATACTTCTACTGCCTTCATCAGCCAAATATTTCGTTTGAATTCAAGTACAAATATGAAAAAAATGCTATAAAACTTCAAACTATAACTTCTGAACTGTTAAAAACTTCTTCCTTTAAATCTACATATAATAAGTATAAAAGTGGTACTATAGTAATAAATGTTATTGATATGTTTGTATAATCAATGCAATACTTTTTTACACTGTACTTTTTTTTCATATATGTGTATCACTTCCGTTGAATTTTCATCAAAATGAAAGTAAAGTTCGTGTTATTTATCAGTTACTGATCGAAGTTGCTTGAAGAAAAGTTCGGGGTGACTTCATTGTCTGTTCACACCGTAACCTTTAAAAAAACAAATTAAAAACACAACAAACCTGTTATTTTTTCCCCAATGTCATCACTGTGAAAAAGTAGCGATTGGATAATAATAATACTCGAAAAGAAAGTCGTTTGACGTGTCGTCACGGCTGACAGCAGGATACGCCATGTCGGGTAACACATTTTCTATAAATATTATCAATTAACTTTAACAAGTGTTAAATTTTAGAAAAAATTAAAAATCAAAATAGAAAGAAAATATTTTTTTTTTTAAAGAGTTTTAAAATTTACCGTACACTTTTATTCTGAAACAGTGTAATTTAATTTTTAAAGCAACAGGTACAACTAACTAATACTTGTTTCTTTTCTTTTTTTTTTTTCTTTTTTTTTTCAACCTCTTGACCTGACCTCGCCTTTATAATCTCATCTCAAAGTGTTTGGTTTAGAGACGAAATTAAACAAAAATCTTTTCTTTTTAGGTGTTTCCATCTTTTACTACTACAATTTTGATTATTTTTATAATTGTTGTTTGCTTTTATTGTTACAACTGTTCAAATACGCAACTAAATTCACTTTTTTAACCAGACGTCGAAATTTCCGTTAGAAAAAAAGTGGGTGATTGATAACGCGTTACGAGTTTTATGACAGCTGAGTCATATAAAACAATTTAAAACTGTTTTCTAACATCAGTTTAAAAAGTATCGACCTATTGGTTGATGCTAAGCATTCCTGCAAACTATTTTTAAAAATCAATCTAGATTTAAACAGGGATTGAAAGGAGTATCCGTAAAGAAAAGCATTATTTTATTTATTTATATCCAGGAGATTTCGATCTTGTTTGATTTGCTTTAGTGTCCAACAAATTATCCTTGTTGTTGAGAGGACACTCAATCAGTTACAACAAAATACAAGCTAAAAAAATATCAAATCTAATTAAAAACAGCGTGTAAAACTAATCCGGAATAAAAGCTTAAGTTAACTGTCAATATGGTCGGTGTTTAGTCGTTTCAAAATATTGTATGAATTTAAATAACAGTGAAAATAATGTTCATATTTTTTTAGACCATACATGCCACTGGCGTCATTTTTAAAACTAATTCCCTTTTTATCTCTTTTTCTATAATTATAAATCAATTTCACTGAAACATGTTGGGAAATTTCCACGTTTTCATCTGAAATCAAATAAATGCGAATTTTATGCAAAATAGTATAAAAAAATATATATAATAATAATACGGTGGACTGAGGAATCGGAGAGCCGAGTTCGAATTCCAGTCGAATCCATTACATTCACCTACATGCTAATACCCTCGGGAACGACATGAATCCTCTTCTTCTAGCAAGCAAATAGCAGGACAGACGAGGTTCTATAGCCTTGGATGGCAACTGGTCTACCCCAAAAAGAAATGGCAACCTACTGCGGGAAAAATAATCTGTCTCGTCAGTCATGTATCTTTCGATACATGATCGCCTACGCGTGTATCACGCATGGCAAATAATTGACTGACTATAGGCGAATTTTTTTTTTTGGGGGGGGCAGAAATTAGTTGCTTTTAGAATAAATTTAATTTAAAAAATGTATAGACCTGACATCGTCCTAAAAAATTGTAACGAGTCGTCCCAAATTAATGTCCTATCGTCAACGGGACAAATGAACGACATTAATCTGAACTACTTTGGCTTGTTATTTAGAAGGGAAAAATATCTACACCGTACAAATTTTAATTCGGAATTATATCAACATAGTAAAACATATTATAACATATAAAGAAAATGTAATTAAAATATAAAAAAAACTTCTTTTTTTATATAATCCAGCGATAAACAGCATGTACATCGGCTCCAAATTTTAATTTGGAATGATATCAACATAGTAAAACATATAACATGACAAAGAAAATGAAATTAAAATATAAAAAATATTCTTTTATTTAGACACTAGCGATAAACAACTGGTCTACCGCAGAATTAAATGACAACCTACAGTGGGAAAAAATCTGCCTCGTCAGTCATGTATCGAAAGATACATGATCGCCTAAGCATGTATCGCGCATGGCACATCACTGATATAGAATAATAAGTCACAGTATAAAATAATAAGTCACAGTATAAAATAATAAGTCACAATATATAGAAAACAAAGAAAGCGTCAATTTAATTTTTTTAAGGTAATGAAACTTCAACCTAAACTATTTAAATAACTGAACAATGTTTAAACTTCATAACCGGTGTGTCAAAAAGATGGTTATTCCCTTGACACCGCTATCACTGTATATGCTTTTAATTCCATCGGCAATATTTGTTTTTAAAAAGCGATGATTCGAATGTGGATTTATACATTTTCTTTATTCTTGAGAAATGACAACAAAGATGTTGAATACTATTTTTTTATTAGACTATATACTATTTATTTATTAGATTGAATAAAAAAAATTTGATAGCTATTTATAAAATGGTAAATAATAAATATTTTATTGTAGCTGGTTTACATATTTTGATAATTTTGCAATTTCTTTTAGAAATTTTTTAATAAAAAGATTTTTCAAATTTATTACTTTATAAACTGTTAAATCATAAATCTTTATAAAAAGTAAATAATAAATATTACATATTATTCGGTTTACATATTTTTATAATCTTGTAAATAAACATTGCTGAGGGAGTCAAAAGTGTATACAGTAATAGCGGTGTCAAGGGAATAACCGTATTTTTGACAATCTGCTTCATTTGTTTGGTTTTTGGTTGTATTTTTTGCGGGGGTTGCATTTTTTTTTTTTTTTTTTTTTGCTCGCATGAAGGGTAAACATTTCCAAATACTGAAAACAACGAGTATTATTCAATTTAGCGTTTCAAACTATTATTTTTCATACCAAACAGATTTACTCTCTTCCAGCCTCTTGTTTTTCAGTCAACTTTGATGTTCAAAATTTTAAATGCAATATCAATCGTTAGGTCTTAATTCTTGTTCTTTTATTGTCCTCTCTACTTAATAATGTTTTCCTCTCATATTCTCTCGCATTCAGTAACCTCTTGCGTCTTAGTGCCTTTATTGCCTTGTTTGGGGTGAAATCAGTGGTAGACAAGCCAGGGTTTCAGCTTGCCCGATAACAAGTGGGTCCGTGATGGAGTAGCCTCCACTATATCAAATCAAAATGAATAAAGAAACTGATACGGGCAACTGTTTTATTGATATAAAGGAATAAGAACTTTATAAAGTCATCTGCACGCTATCAGTTATTCAAGTTCAACGTGAAAGGACATTTTCAATTTTTTTTCTTTTTATGTCCCTTCAGAACGTAGGCGATCAAGGCTCTCCACTTCCGCCTACTTTTCCTCGTTGCTTTCCCTTGTCTCTCTTTCTCTCTATTCGACCTGTGAGTATCAGATTCTCCAAGCCCTCCTTTTTCATTACGTGTCCCAGAAATTTCAGCTGCCTCTTCTTGATGTTAAGCTTCCTCCTTGTTTGCATCCTCCCCAAAACTCTTTCACTCGGCCAATGATATCCTCAGCATCCTTATCTCTTTTTTCCCCGTGTCTCTTCTTCATCATTGACAAAACCGTCCAACATTTGTTGCCAAAATGGAAGACAGATGCCATGTAGCAGTTCAGTACTTTTTTCTTTTTTTTACCAACGAAATCCTCCAGTCTCATAATACTCTGCCTAGCTTTTGGAATGAGTCTTTGGCCATGTTAATCCATCTTCGTATCTCAGCGTCGCATTTGCCGTCCTCTGTCAAAACACTTCCCAAATATTTAAATTTCCACACCTGCTTAATTTTAGTGTTCCCGACCTGTAGATCGCATTTTGGGCTCATCCTTTATAAAGTAATCTGCATGTTATCAGTTACTCAAGTTCAATGTGAGAGGACATTTTCAAAGCTAAAGGTCATAAAGACAAGGTTAAGAAATTCGTCGTCTAATGAGAATTTGGAATCATACATGTTCCAATGTAAAGGATTTTTTTTAAATACAGTGCCAGAGATGAGGAATGAAAGAAACGATTTAATAATGCCAGTATATGCATTTTGTACACAAAACTACTGCAATGACACTTCTGACGACCATATCACCTTGAATATACTGGTTTTTGTCCACTCACTGTTGTTAAGCAAGGGTGGTTACGTTACCAATTAGGTGGGTGATTCCTTAAGCACACAAAATACTAAAAATCATGTTCATTTGAAGAATTTTAATATTTCGAAAACATTTATCTACAGGGTGATTGAAAAGTAACTTTTTTTTCCTATTTTATGTATAATGGACTCTCCCGTCTAAATATAATTTTTACAAGACGGTAGAGTCCATCATACATCAAATAGGGAGTTACTTTTCTATCACCCTGTAGATGAAAAAGGCGTCTAGTTTTAACTTTCTAATGTTATCGTATGCAAATATGTATGTTTTAACTTCTTTCTTAGTGTTCTTCAAATACTACCAGACCTAAGAGCCATTCAGGTTATACGATTACCGAATTAAAAATCTGTATGTAAACAGGTAACCCTAAACTTAAAGAAGTTTAGATTATAGTGAGTAGAAAAGTGCCCTTTAATATGTATGTCACTAATTTTATTATCCGCTAATCGATGGAATTTATGTCAGTGACTCTGTGCGTGTGAGTCAATAATACGAACACGTAAAGATATACCTATGCAAAAAGAAAATTTGCATATAGTTACAAGTGTACAGGCTGATTGAAAAGTAACTCCCCACTTTATGTATGACTAGCAGTAGAGCCCGGCGTTGCCCGGGGATGTAACAGTAAGAGATAGATCAAGTATCGACCATCATAAAGACTGAAAAAAAAATTGACAAAGATTATTGTTTAAGGTTGACGGACACGCATGTCTTAATTAGTTTTTTTTTTTTTTACGAATTGGTCAAAGCCAAACTCAAACAAAAACATTGTTTTCAATCGTTATGAGTCTACCGATTGAATAGAATTTTATTATAAACAATTGTCTTCAAATGGAATTTTTAAAGCATTCTGAATGTAAAAATAAAGAAAAAGTGTGCAAGACAATAAGAAACACTACCTGCCAAAAAAAAAAGTGAAGTTTTGTTGAAATCGGTTGAAAAATGTAGGAAATCCGATCCCATATATAAACGAACACACACACCAACCTGGGTTTTATAATAAGTATAACTCGATATGAGTTGTCCCCCTTTCATTCTGGCGAGTTATGCCTCTTAGTGGTGTTTTCAAATTGATTTCGTGCAAAAACAATTGTATTTTTCCAATTTTTGGCGCTGTCAGAACCACCGCAAGGTAATTTTACGTAGTCCTGTGAAGTTTTGTTGAAATCGGTTGTAAAATGTAGGAAATCCGATCCAATATACAAACGTACAGACACACACACACACACACACACACATACACAGACAACCTGGGTTTTATAATAAGTATGATGAATTCTCCCGTCTAACTATAATTTTTACAAAACGGGAGAGTCCATCATTCATAAAATAGGGAGTTACTTTTCAATCACTCTGTAAATGATAATAATAGCTGATTGCTCGTTACCGAGTATGCTTGTCTGATTTGCTAATTCCTTGCGCAGACGTTAACTCGGGCACAATTGTGTCTCTTCAACACCAACAGAGCTCGCTTGTGATTTATACTGTAACGATCCTTGGTTACGGTTTTGGGGAGAGCGCGTCCAATTGGGCGTGGCCAGTACACTCAAACCCTCGGGTCACGCAGCCACGATGGTTTTTAATCTGTCCAGTTTCCCTTGTATGGCTTCCGTCAACCCGCGGTATGGTTTTCAGACACTTTTCCAACAAATACCGCACGCTAATGAGGTCGATATTATCAAGAAGTCATCACCTTAACAAATCGTCTATGGTGAGATTCGAACTCGTGTTTCATGGTTGGAACGACGATAACTTCTCGATCACGTTAACCGTAATGTCTACTCTCTTTCCCTCCTATGCGTGGTCTGAGTCACGCTCCAAAAAATATTGAAGCTTTACCCTCATTAAAATGGGTAAAGGAGCAATAGCCGCTTTTGATATTATTACTGTTGTCGTTGTTTAATACAAATGTAATAGATTCTACAATGTTTTAAACCCACATACACAAGTACACGCGGGTTTTGAGTAAAAGTGGGGTTTAGAATAAGAAGGAATGGGTAAGAAAACTTTAGATTGGTGCGGCTGATTTTGTTTAGTGGCATACCAACACCTCTATGGGTTATTTAATGACGAAATCTAAATGTTTTGAACATAGTTTTATGGCTTCAACTACAGATAAAATGTATTGTTCGTCACTTTGCTATAAAAGTTATTATGAATTCAACTGTAAAAAATGTATTGTTAGTCATGATACTATAAATATATATCGTTGGGAATTTTTTATATAAAAATATATTGCTGGTAGTTTTACTATAAAAATGTATTTTGATTCTTTCATGGTATTTGGGGGTTTACCATTTGCCTATAACTAGGAGCTTAACAGGTGCTACCAACCCGGGTTAGGATGGACCTGGAAATAACAGCAATTAAGAGGTTCCAGGCTCCTCAAAACCCCCAATCTCCCGAACAGAGGCCTAGCTGCCGGATGCAGTTTATCGTCATACCCAGAAATGTAAGATTGTTTAGAAATTTTTGTTTTCATCAATTCACTCCAATCAAGGAGATAATGCACTAAGATGCAAGGGCCTACTGCGAGTAAAAGAGAATGAAAAAGACTTTAAGAGGTACCAGAAACCCAATCCTGAACAGGAAAGAAGGGATAAACCTTCTCCCCAGTTCAAAAAACTGGGGAGAAGGGTGAACCGGACGATAGGCGAACCTGTTTATTATTATTGAGAAAAAATAGTAAAGAAAATTTCAGAGTTCAGGCGGAGACGTTAGAAGTATAAAGTTGAAGTAGACTTTAGAAGGAAGCGGAAACCCTGTCCTAAACAGGAAACAAGGGATAAACCTCTACTCCTGATAAAAGGACTGGGAGAAGTGTGAACCGGGCGATAGGCGAACCTATTCACTCCTATTATCTTTTCTCTCTCTTTATTCTTCCTTCACGTCCTCTTTCTCCTATTTTGGGCGTTGAACCCTGGAGGTCATGGGGTCTTTAAACATTTCGTAATGTTTCCCTAACACTATCGTCTCCCTAGGAACTATGTTTTAAATCATTATACAAAAGTACTCTGGTGTATCAAATACAAGTACCGAAGGGTCAAATTATTTCCACCAATTTATCCCCACCCCACCCCACCCCGGCAAGACGATTGCTTGGTACGGCACCCATATTATTTATCAAATAATTTTCTCCAAATCATGATTATTTTTTTCCATATTTATTAAATTTCTTAGCAAAGATAATCTCTCTTTGAATATTGTGGATTGGCGCTACAGAATCACAAATAAAAAAAAACTACCAAATAAGTGAAGCTACATCACTTGAAGACTATCAACAGCAGTAACAACTAAAAAGGATAACACATGTAACTCGAAAAAAATATAACATAATCAAGATGTTGACATTCCACACTACTTCAAACAAAAGGTTAGGAAGGAAACTCTCATCAATACTGGAAAGAGCGATAATAACTACTGGACGACTGGAGAAACCTATTTCCTGCCACCCAAGGCTATAGAACCCGGTCTGCCCTGCTATTTACCCATAGACTGTGGAAGAAGAGGATTCACACCTTTCCCACGAGTATTAGCACGTAAGTGAATACAAAGAATTCGTCTGGAATTCGAACTCGGCTCTCCGATTCCTCAATCCAAGCCGCTATCCATAGCACCACTGTAGTCTCTTCCTTAAAGGGAAACGGCTCATATTACTTTTTTACCATTTCTCACATGAAAAGGAATAAGTTGACAATTGACGTTATCTAATATATCCTTGTGTTAATGTTTCATTATTTATTAATCTGAAACAATATTGATCCAAAGGCATATAAATGTGTGTTAATCTCAGTATTAATACAAAGGTATATAAAAACACCAGATCCCAAAATAAGAATTTTTATATCCTTGGCTCAGACAAAGAAAGTGTCTGAAGCAGTGATGAGGAAGACGATAAACTACATCCGCGTCCTGGGCGGGACGATGGACTGCGTCCGACAGCAGGGCTTCTTGTTTTCAGGAGGATTAAACCACCTCTTGATTGTTGGTGTTCCCAGAACCGACCTGACCCGGGGTGATGGCACCTGTTGAGGTCCCAGCTATGGACAGGTGATTAACCATCAAGCTGGAGTCAATACACTATGAAAGTGTAGAGGTGGGTTTTGGTACCAGCAATAAATTTTTTGTAGGAAAAATTATTACCATCAATACATTTTTGTCGGAAAATATTATCAAAAATATATTTTTAAAAAAATATTACTTGCAATAAAAATCTTGTCGGCATTAAATAACCCATTGAGATTAATATATCGTAAAACAAAACAAAAAAAAACAAGCTAACCTCCAGGAGAGCAACATTTTTCACCTTCCTGGTCTCGCGTTTTCCACTGACATTAAGTGGAACGATTATATTGAATTAATTGCTACGTCATCTACGAGAAAAGTTGGCTCACTCTATCGTGCTAGACGATTTTTCTCTTCAGAACCAATCTTGCACATTTATACATCTACCATTTGTCTGTGCATTGAATATTGTTGCCATATTTGGTCTGGTGCTCCTGATATATATCTCAAAACTCTTGACAAAATTCAAAGAAAAGTCTGGAATTTAACTGACCCTGACCTGACATTTCGACTTCAGCGTGTCTTTTTTTCTATAAATATTTTCATCGCAGTTGTTCCTTGCTTCTTGCATGAATTTAAGCGCACTACTAGACTGGCAATTAGGTCTCGCCGTTCTACAGTTGAAATATCTAGATGTAACCGTAATTTCTATTCTAATAGTTTCTTTTCTCGTCTGTAGAACTTTCTGGCTTCTTTCTTACCAGCCATCTTTAAATTCAATGCCAATTACCATATCGTGACTTACTGAAATTTGTTCTTTTATTGTCCTTTCTCCTCACTAAAATCTTCTCATTCTCTTTCACTCCAAGTAACCTCCTCCGCCTTCGTGGCATTATCGCCTTGCTTGGGGTGAAATGATTAAAAAAAGATTGCCATTTTTTCTGATCAGTGAGACATATTTAAATGGAAAAGGTCTATTATTTGGGGATAGACTAAAGTGTTTCTTTGTATCAAAATCTGAAGGATTTTACGTATGAAGGATCAAAAATTTGTCAAACAGTAACAAGATAATATTTATTCTCGATAACAATATGTTATCGAGAATAAATATTATCTTGTTTAAATATATCAATTAAAACCAAGGAAGCATTTTTTTTCCAATTTCAAATGAGACATGACTTTACAAAAACTAACAAAAGAGTATGACAGACGTTTCTGTGAATATTTTCGTAGGATACACCCGCGAACATATCACTGGCGCAATGCTCTTTGTATAGCAGCAACAAAGTACCTTGTTTCTTAGGGAAGTGTATTTTATATTTCTGGTTTTTGCTGGTGGCGAGTGGAACAAAAAAAGGTTTGAATCTTTTGGTGAAATTAAATTTCCCCGGGAAATTTGATCGTGAAAACATCTGTTGTTCAAAGGACTGCAAATTTTGACAAGTGACAACATTTGTTTTGCCTATGTTCGCCTAAAAGCTTATCAGACGAATATGTAAGGTTGTTATTTTGAATGCGAAAGGCCTTGGCGATATTTAAAGTCTGGATAAGTTAAAAACAAACCAACGGAAATTACCATTTTTGACCTCTCTGGTAAGCAAAGGAGGGTGAAAAAAAACGCGTAGGTAGATGGGTCCTTAGATATACAGCCTTTTGGAGAACAGAAGGGAGACGCAGCCGGGAGAATAGAGGATGGGGCGTATCAGAAATTGGCTGATCAACACACACGCAATTCACACTCGCCTGAAGTTAATTTGATGTTAGAGTCTCTGACAAATGTTTGGGAATACAGTGTAACCCGGATATAAGGGACCCGGATATAAGAGAAACCCGGATATAAGAGAGATTTTCTCTGGTCCCAAATTAGAGCCATACTTACCTAAACAAAATAGACCAAACCCGAATATAAGAGAAACCCGGATATAAGAGAAACCCGGATATAAGCGAAACCCGGATATAAGATAGATTTTCTCTGGTCCCAAATTAGAGCCATACTTACCTAAACAAAATAGACCAAACCCGGATATAAGAGAAACCCGGATATAAGAGACTTCTTCTCCGGTCCCGACAACTCTCTTACATCCGGGTTACACTGTACATATTTTCGTTCCAAGTCGCTACCTCATCCAGAGGTTGTTAAGCTATATAAAAAACTTTTGTAATTATTCTATATTTATTTACAATTATTAAAATTATCATTTTCAACCAAGATCAGGCCTTCTCCATCTTCCGACAATAGCACGACTTTCTTTTCTTCAGTACTGTCGTCAAAGAAAATACAACAGATCACTGAATCAAAGGGAAGGGCAAAAAACCTCTTTTTCTTGTCAGTGAGAAACACAACAATTACCAGCAACTCTAGACGATCGACGATGTAATTGACCAGTTTAAAACTGTATGTAACCAACAAGATGAAGAAGAGACTTGAAGCAACAGAAACCCGTTGAAAGTTTGTTGAAATGTTACATTATATCAGCCATCCCAAGGTGAAGATATCTACAAGAGATAGGGTCCGAATTGTATGACTGCACATCCTTGGAGGATAGAGCGGAGTTACCTTATATAGCTATTTACTAAGCGAAGCTTAGATGTGGCACAAGGCCAAAAGTATGGAGCAACCAATGAAGATCGGACTCACTACCCAGTTGTAATTTATCTTGTAAGACAATCTTGTCAACCATTACGCCATGTCGGAGTGCCCATAATGTTCTTCATACAGTGATGTGGCACGTGGGCGAAATTGTGGAGCATCCGGTGAGGATCGAACTCACTACTCAGTTTTAACTGACATACCGAGACAAGTTTGCTGACAATTACACCACGTCGGAGTGTCGTCATGTGCTCTTGGGATGAAAATAAAAATAAAAATAAATTATTTAAAAAAATGGCTTTTATCGTTATCAAGTTGTTAGGTTAAGTTTCCTTCCTCTTGCCCTAATTATTTATGCCCAGTGCTTGTCTGGTCATGTGACTTTCAACGGCCAATCAGCTTTGCCTGTCTTCAGAATATTGACAGTCCAGTCGATTTTATTTCTTTTATCAATGAACACAGACGCAGATATTTCAAAGTAAAATTATTACCCTAGTCCTATCAGACCATGAAGAGCACATTATTGCATCGTATGTTTAATATGGCAGTCTGTTGACAGTCACGATAATTCTGGTTCTACAAAACTGACCAGAATGGGTCTTTTTATTATCTTTCTAACGGATTTATGTTTGAAATATTTTATTATACTACACTTTTGGAAAAAAAATTATTACCAGCAATAAAAATATTGTCAGTATTAAATAACCCACTGAGTTTGATATGCCGCAAAACCAAACAGTGAGATGGAACAAATACATTGAGTCAACAGCTTCGTCCACCGCAAGGAAAGTTGGCTCCCTGTGCCGCACCAAGAAATTTTTCTCCCCGGAATCGACCCTCCAGATCTACAAATCAACAATTCGCCCTTGCATGGAGTATTGCTGCCATATATGGTCTGGAGCCCCTTCTGTTTGCCTCGGGGTTCTTGATAAGCTCCAGAGGCGGATATGCAATATAATTGACCCTGATCTGGCATCTCGTCTACAGTCACTTTCTCACAGACGCGCCGTCGCCTCTCTCTGTCTTTTTTATAAATACTTTCATGGCAATTGCTCCAAGGAGCTGCATTCGCTGGTTCCCAGACTTCATGAGTTCAAGCGCCCTACGAGGCTGGCATTCCGCTCTCACCCTTACACTGTCGATAATCCTAAATGTAGCCGTCACTTCTACTCCAATAGCTTCATGTCTCGCACCTCTCGCCTGTGGAACTCCCTTCTAGTTTCCCTGAGAGCTATAATCTCCAGCTATTCAAATGTAATGTCAATCGACATCTCCAGTTGCCTTGATCTATCCACTATTCTTCTCCTCATCTTTTCCTCTATCACTCCTATCTGATCTTACTCCAAATTTTCTGTAACCCCTTGCGTCCTAGTGGCTTCTCGCCTTGCTTGGGGCGAAACGCTTAAAAAAAATAGCAGGGTTGACCGGGCTCTGTAGACTTGGGTGGTATCTAATCGAACAAAAATAAAACTATGAATTCAAAACCCTGGAAAAGACAACGGTAAACCACTCAACTATATTCCCAAAGAATTAATAGCGATTCACTGTTGCTCTGGTGAGAGTTCCAAGACATTAGGAATCTGTAATGTTTGGTTGATAGCAAAAGGGACAGGCCAAAATGCAAATTACAAATTGGAGATGCCAAAATCAAAGAAGTACAAGTTAAATATCGTAGAGCACGACACTGAAATCCGAAGTCCCACTAAAGCTAAGCTAAGTATTAAGAAACAGGAAAATTTCGTTAGAAGCAAAGGAAAGAGTACTGAACTGTTATGTAATATCAGTCCTCCTATATGGCAGTGAATGCTGGACAATCTTCTCACAGATGAAGAAGAGACTTGAAGCAACAGAAACAAAGGAAAGAGTACTGAACTGTTACGTAATATCAGTCCTCCTATATGGCAGTGAATGCTGGACAATCTCCTCACAGATGAAGAAGAGACTTGAAGCAACAGAAACAAAGAAAATACTACTGAACTGTTACGTAATATCAGACCTCCTATATGGCAGTGAATGCTGGACAATCTCCTCACAGATGAAGAAGAGACTTGAAGCAAGAGAAACAAAGAAAAGAGTACTGAACTGTTACGTAATATCAATCCTCCTATATGGCAGTGAATGCTAGACAATCCCCTCACAGATGAAGAAGAGACTTGAAGCAACAGAAACAAAGAAAAGAGTACTGAACTGTTACGTAATATCAGTCCTCCTATATGGCAGTGAATGCTGGACAATCTCCTCACAGATGAAGAAGAGACTTGAAGCAACAGAAACAAAGGAAAGAGTACTGAACTGTTACGTAATATCAGTCCTCCTATATGGCAGTGAATGCTGGACAATCTCCTCACAGATGAAGAAGAGACTTGAAGCAACAGAAACAAAGAAAATACTACTGAACTGTTACGTAATATCAGACCTCCTATATGGCAGTGAATGCTGGACAATCTCCTCACAGATGAAGAAGAGACTTGAAGCAACAGAAACAAAGGAAAGAGTACTGAACTGTTACGTAATATCAGTCCTCCTATATGGCAGTGAATGCTGGACAATCTCCTCACAGATGAAGAAGAGACTTGAAGCAACAGAAACAAAGAAAAGAGTACTGAACTATTACGTAATATCCGTCCTCCTAGATGGCAATGAATGCTGGACAATCTCCTCACAGATGAAGAAGAGACTTGAAGCAACAGAAACAAAGAAAAGAGTACTGAACTGTTACGTAATATCCGTCCTCCTAGATGGCAGTGAATGCTGGACAATCTCCTCACAGATGAAGAAGAGATTTGAAGAAATAAAAATGTGGTTATAGATAAGCATGATCAGGATACCATGGATGGAACATGTGAACGATGTCAATATTAGAGAAAATAGCATAGAAAAGAATAATTGTACTTATAATTAAAAGAGGTTGTTGAAATTTCTCAGGCACATAATGAGGAAAGAGGGCTTGGAAAATATGACACTCACAGGTCATACTGAAGGCAAGAGGGACAAAGGAAAACAACGCATAACCTTTCCAGAGAGCTTGAGTAAATGGATGGTGGAACAAGGTATAGAAGAGATAACAAAAAGACAACATTTATTGGGAGATACAAAGGACAAGACACTGTGGAGAGCCATGCTCGTTCACGTCTTCAATAGACAGGACACATAGAAGAAGAAATGACTTTTATTCTTTTATTTAAAAGGGAAAACATTATTTTCGAACTGAATCAAAAATAAAAAAAAGTAATAATTTTTATCCCCCTCTTCAACAATTCCTTTAAAAAAATGGCGTTAGATTAGTTTTTGTTGAAATTGGCTTAATTAGTCAATAATTACTGGAAATCAAATGTCGACTGTAAGCGTCCATTGAAAATGTGCCAATTATTTGTAATTATTAGTCAGTTAATATTAAGGTGAAAAATGTCCGCCCAAATTTGATAGTATACTCACGACGAAAGACATAACTGAAGGTTTGCTCGCATCATTAGCAAGAATTCACATAAATGAGTTTAATTATTTTTCTTTACTTAGTCTATAGGCCAAAAGTTTGAAACCACTCGCTGGCTATCAAAGATTCACCTCCAAATTGACGTTTGCTTGGATTTTTCTTCTTCTTCTTTTTTTTCTTCATAATTAATTTCACTTCGGGTCCGACGGAATTTCTCTCCCTGAAGGATTTTACTGTTGCCATATGTGATCTGGAGCCCCCGATGTTCGTCTTAAGGTCCTCAACAAAAGCCAGAGACGAATATGCAATGTGATTGGCCCTGATCTGGCATCTCGTTTACAGTCTCTCTCTGTCTCTCTCTCTCTCTCTCTCTCTCTCTCTCTCTCTCACACACACACACACACACACACACACACACACACACACACACACACACACAGACGTGCCGTCGCTTCCCTCTTGCCATTTATAGTCTGGAGCCGCCTCTGTTCGTCTTAAGGTCCTCAGCAAAACCCAGAGACAAATATGCAATGTGATTGGCCCTGATCTGGCATCTCGTCTACAGTCCCTCTCTCTCTCACGGACGTGCCGTCACTTTCCTCTGTCCTTTCTACAAATGCTTTCACGGTAACTGCTCCGACGAGCTACTTTCGCCAGTTCCCAAACTGCATGAATTTAAGCGTGCTACAAGGTTGGCATCTTAGTCCCACCATTTCACTGTCGAAACGGTTAATGTAGCCGTCTATTCTACTCGAATAGCTTCATGTCTCGCACTTCCTGTCTGTGAAACTCCCTTCCTCTTACTTCCTTCCCTGATAGCTATAATCTCCAACTATCCAAATGCAATGTCAATCGACATCTCCTGATGCCTTGATCTAATTCCCCGCCCTTCTCTTCATCCTTTCCTCTCTCACGCCTCTTTACTTTTGCTCCCACTCTCGGTGACCCCTTGCGTACTAGTGGCACTCCCGCCTTGCTTGGGGTGAAATGCTTAAAAAATATTCAATAATAATAATAATAATAATGAAATTAACACATTACTGTATAAAGTTTCCTTAAAATCTTGCTTAATCTACCTCGTTGGCTCATGGTAATCTTAGAGGTGGTGGATTTAAAATTTTAGGTTCCTCCTTCTCTAAAAGAAATTGGACACTAATTGGGTAAATAATTTCCGAATCTTAACTTAGTAGGAGTTAATTAAACCAAAGAAAGCATGAAATTTACTAATTATTAAATCTAGCGGGGGGACCCAAAATTCGTGTAGGTCAAAAGTTTAGCAGGAGATTTCGGCACCTCGGCGTGAGGCTAGTGACCTAGTCTGACACTAAGTTTGTACCTCACTAGGCGCCTCATTCTTGTATCAAAGCTAAGCTAAGATTGATATAAAGGGCACTGTGGCATAGAGTAATGGTTAACGTGCCAATCTGGTCGATCGTTACCACTGAGTAATGAGTTCGATCCTCACTAAGTGCCGTATACTTGCCGCCTTGTGCCTGAACTATGGCGAATTTACTAGATAACAAAGGTTCTTTGGTGTAGGGCAGTGGTTAGCGAGCTAGTTTGGTTGATCCTCACTACTGTGTTCGATCCACACTGGGTGCCCCATACTTGTGACTTTGGACTAAAAACTAAGCTAAACTTAGTAAATAACAAAGCCGCTCGTTATCATTGTTTTTTTTTTTGGGGGGGGTCCTGTTTTAAGCTTTTTGATAACACAGCAAAGTGGAATGAGCTGGTAAGACTATGTTTACATAGGATTTTGTAGGGAGGATTTTTGTCATCCGGGCTTTTTTCATTATCCGGAAGTGGTTTATCCCTTGTTTCCTGTTTAGGATCCGGGTTTCCGGTTCCTCCTAAAATCTTTTCATTGTCTTACATTTCCAGCAGCTCCTTGCGCATTAGTGGCATTATCGCCTTGCTTTGGAACGAACTGATTAAAAAATAAGCATTTCTTACCTGTTCCTCATTTTTTTTTAACCACCTCGCTTATTCTAAAGTACATACTTCTTTGAAAGCAAGATTATCGAGAGAACGTTCCCATTAGCCAGTTCCTAAATTCTATGAAGAATGGTCGAAGTAAAAACCATGCATAATAGAGCAGGTTGATTTGTTACTTTTTTTTTAGAAAATAAATATTGCTTTGATGGCGGAAGGTGGGGTTTGGTGTGATAAGAACTGATACCAAAAACTAGATTTCTAACTTTAAAATTTAACTGAGCATTTAGTTTTAAAGTCCGTCTGCAAAAAAAATGTAAAAAAAATACCTAATTTCCGCAGGATTTTGCTGACAAACTGACTCCAAAATTTATCTATTTTAATAATAAATTCAGATAAAATTGATTTTTCTCATTAGATGCAAAGAATGGAAAATATATTCAAACCAGAATTTTAAGTTTGAATCACCACTAGTAAAATATGCCTTCTTTTTTTTTACTATATGTAATAAACGATAACGATAAAAATTGTAAAAGATGACAAAAAAGGCTAAACCTCTTACTAAGTCCCTTACATTTCTTTGATCATAATTAAATTAACAAATATATAGATAAAAGTGTAGTATACAATAATATACTAGACACAAATGTTTTAAATTTGGATTGTTTATTGAACATCGCGCTAAAACCTACTGCACTATATAAAATTATGTCGTCAGGGAAGTAAATTGTTCGGTGTAGTTTCCCTTTGAAATAAACGAAGGTCTTATTTGATGACACGATGATTTGGTTATAATGGGCCTGTGCTTTTTCTTCCATACACAATTTGTGAAGATTCGGTCGTTAATTTGACAGCCCTTTCCATGGCTTGTGAATGTGCAGGTAAATTTGGAAAAGTCTAATATTGTTCCATTCATTGAAGATTCTTGGAGTTCTTTGATTGAAAAACCTTCTGTAAGTGCAGATTCACAGACCCCACTTTGTGAAAGTCAATCAAAGATGACCAGCGTGTGGCTTCAAAATTGGTGGCAGTAATTTTCTTCTGTATTTTTTTTGGTGGTCCGCTATTTCTGAAACCAAAAAATAAATGTTTTTATTTGAAAATTTTGCCCATACTTGGTAATATTTTCGATGTAATTTGAATGAAATTTAAAATTATTCTTGTAAATTGACACAACTAATTAAGTATAAATAAATGTTTACTTACCTAATAGACAAAATCTTTTTTATGGCCACTTCCCTCACCTCCAATTCATTCGACTTCAACATTGACAACATAAAATTCAATAAAATAATTAAAAATATTATGTTAATTTGTAAAAATTACTAGGCAGCTAAACACAAAATGCCTTCACTTAAATTTCGTAAATTTATCTCAATTCTGGTCATCCATACTTAACTGTCAACACCTTAGTTCATCAATTGCATCAATCGGCTCATCAGAAAAACAAGATCTGTGGTTAAGAAATGTTTGTATGTTTTTTATGCTGTAAGTAATATTTGTTTCAAATCAGATTAATTTAACTTTAAATTTGCTAATTTTCCTCAAATAACGTGTCACAAAAATATATTTTATTTTTGGAAGATTTTTAAAGCAGATAATTAAATTTTGTTTACAAATATGTTAAAATGTGAGAAAAATGGCCGCTTGTAATAATCAATTTCTAGAAAGCGAGCAAAAGATTGACATTCCAATATATATACACCAGAGTATTTTGCTTACTGGAAATAGTGAATGTAATCAATTAGCTTTCAGTTAAAGCTAAAATGAAATCTTCAAGAATGCTTTTTCACTTTGAAAAATTCATTTTAAACTTTAGGAATCGAAAATTCAGTGGCGGTGCTTACAGTAATATTATCAATCGGCATCAATAAAATCGAAGAGCATTATAGTGGTATGGATTATCTCCCCTTATACGCATTCTGTATTTAACTAAGTGCAGAAGGACACTGCTCTAAGTTGAATAAAGCTTCAGATATATTACACCAGCGTTCGTATTCTCACGACACTTATAAAAGCATATCCAACTATAGACAAAGTATGATGGTACATCTTACAGGAAGGAATTATTTACGGTACACCAAAGAAAATACTCTTTTATAGAACCTCGATATGGCGTAATGGTTAGCGAGCTTGTCTCGCTAGAACAATTACGACTGAGTTCGATTCTCACTGGGTGCCTCCTACTTTCGGCCTTGTGCCACATCTAAGCTTTGCTTGGAAAATCTATAGAACATTTACTAACTATACAAAAATAAATTATTTACGATACAAAAAAGATTATTTATTAGTTATAAAATAAGTCCAAGATGATGACCAATATTTGACTACGGTAGGCCCACTAGTATTGCTCCGAAGCTGGAGTCACTCTACCCACGAGCTATACGAAAAATTCAGATTTTTCACAAAAAAATATTCAGGGGCTTCGCTATACATGAAATCGACTTATACACGAGTATATACTGAAAAATGATGGACACAAAGTAAAAGCATTATACTTAGATCGCAAACTGAACCCTTTGCTAAAAAGTTTTGGAATTTACAAAGACCAACATGCTAAAAACGAAGTCCTGGATTCCCTTGATAAATAGCGTCAATTTGGCTATAACTCTTACCGCCAACAGACGAAACGTCGCGTTTGACGCAGTTAGATATTGAAGATTTTATTACAAATCGCGAGTTTATTTCTCAACACAGCCATAAAGTTAATCCCAATGACGTAGCCAGACTTAAAAACTGATTCTTGATTTGCTATGGCAGATTTATAGTATATAGGAAAGGCCCCTGAAAATTTCACGGTTTTCCTATTTAAATTTTCTGATGAATCTTAATTTTTAACTCTTTGGTTAATGATTGAATAAGCTCATGGCAAGTTCGACTGCAATAAAACATCCGTAGAAATTCCTCTATCAAATTGTTAAATATTTGAGCTTAAGATTTTTAACAAAAATAAAAATTGCAATGAAAATCATAAATATGAAGGCTAGCCGCTATTTTAAGAAGTGAGATGAAATGATTTAAAACTGGCAATGTTTCTATTTCACTGAAGCAGACGTTAAGCACTTCTATCTTCCCTTCTTTCTTTCTTTCTTTCTTTCTTTCTTTCTTTTACATCTTTTTTTTTTACTTCCGTTTGCATCTTTCTTGGATTTATTTCTTAATGTCATTTAAAATTTCCTTTTTTCTTTCAGTTTCTTTTTCCAATTTCTTTCTTTTTGTTTCGGTGGTCATTGAAACAGACGTTAAAGACATTATAAGCTTATGGCGAGTTCTACGACCATAATATATCTGTAGAATTTAAATATTTGAGCTTAACAACTTTAACAATATATTTCAATAACAGTCATCAGTATGAATACTGGTCGTTATTTTAAGAAGTGGGTACAAATGAAAAGATTTGAACTTGACAACTTTTTCCCATTTCACTGAAACAGACATTAAATACTTTCTTCCTTTCTTTCTTCCTTTCTTTCTTTCTTTCTTTCTTTCATTCATTCTCATTGAAAGCAAGAAGTGTCTTTTCCCCTCTTCCCGCGCAATCAAAACGGAATAGTTCATTATTTATGAGGTATTGGCAGGAGACGTTGAACACTTTTATCTTCCTTCTCTCTTTCTTTCTCGCCAAATTCCCGACTTACGAACATTTCTCTTAATAATAATTCTAAAATAATTCAGCGGTCAATGTTATTTTATTTAATTCATGGTAATTTGATTTTTGGCAATTGGCTCATTCGGTTTCCGTCTTTCGATACTGTGCATATGAAAAATAGCAATTTTATCGCAGTCGCCATAACTTCTCGGCCTTCCGGCTAAGATCAAAATGTAGTATCTGTTCTTGTCCCCTTAATATGGTTCTCTCCAATTCTATCTTCCCTTCTTTTTTCTTCTTTCTTTCATTTTCCCACTGAAACCAAGTAATGTCTTTTCCCCCTCTTTCCACACGATCAAACCGCAGAATAGTCTATTATTTATGTGGTATTGACGGGGCGTAACGGCGGTGCGAACTAACGAAGAGAGGAACAAGGACAATTGTAATAGGATTTTAGTTACAAATCTTTTTTAATTCTTGCTTTCTTTATGGTGTGTTTGGAAAGGGAGTCTTCGACAAAAACCATAGGAGAAAAGGTAATAACATTAATTTCTGTCGTGGGAATCTATATCTCGACATCGACTTGAAATGATTAAACCAAGATAAAGATTTGTTTTAGATAGCTGTAATGAGCTCAACATAAGGACCCAGTTTCGCATTATACTTACATTGTAAATCGAACCCTTCCTTAAAAACTTAAAATGTTTTGGAATTTACAATAAATTAAAGTATCAAAAACATATCCCGGGATCCCATTAGTAAATGGTGTAAACCTGGGGCCATTACTCTTCGTCCTTGAATTATGCGATGACAGACAGAGAGACAAAATACGGTTGGCGGGGGAGGAGTCGTAAGATATTTATGTTTTTTTTTTTTTAAGTACAAGCCTAAGGTTTATTTCTCAGCACACGGCCATAAAGCTAATCCAAATGACGTTGTCAAACTTAAAACTGATCTTTAAACTGTCCTGACAGATTTATTATATATTTTTTTTCTTTTTAATCCTTTCACCACCAAACAAGGCATTAAAGCCACTAAGACGGAAGGATTATTGAGTGTGAAAGAATGTAAGAAAAATAAAAAAAAAAACATCAATGAGTGAGAACAATAAAAAAAATGAATTAAGAAGACAGAAGATAACAATTGACATTATATTTAAATTTTTGAAGATCAAATTTGACTGGCAAGTAAGAAGCCGAAAGTGAGTTCCACAAGAATTAGTATTATACTTACATTGTAAATCGAACCCTTCCTTAAAAACTTAAAATCTTTTTGAATTTACAATAAACTAAGGTATCAAAAATATATCCTGGGATCCCATTAGTAAATGGTATAAACCTGTGGCCATTACTCTTCGTCCTTGAATTATGCGATGACAGACAGATAGGCATTTTTTTTTTTTAAGGTTTATTTCTCAGCACACGACCATAAAACTAATCCAAATGACGTAGCCAAGCTTAAAAACTGGTCCTTAAGCTGTCCTGACAGATTAATTATATATTTCTTTTTTCTTTTTAATCCTTTCACCCCAAGTTAAAGCCACTAAGACACAAAGGATTACTGAGTGTGAAAGAATATAAGAAAAAGCGTGATGCTATTTTTGCTTCATTCCAATTAAACACTTTTTCTGATCGGCCGGCTGGGTATGGCTGCTAGTATATATATATATATATATATATATATATATATATATATATATATATATATATAAAATTGAGTCACTGCTCAATATGTTGTATTTTTTTGTTGGTGGAGCGGGAGGCAGGAGAAGGTGATACACTCTGGCCCGAGTGGCACACACTCTAGTTACGCCACTGCTCTAGGGCCCCATTAGTAAATACCAAATATTTGATTGGCATAACGCTTGCCTTCTTTGAGCTACGATTTTCGCTCAAAAAGTTGGGAAAAAGCCTCATCCAGGAGTTGGGAAAAAGCCTCATCCAGGAGTTGGGAAAAGGCCTCATCCAGGAGTTGGGAAAAAGCCTCATCCAGAAGGAGTTGGAAAAAAAAGACAGTTTTTCACTATTTTTCAATATAGTGCTCCCCACCCCAATTCTTGACATCATTGCACTTGATCCAACAATGCTTAAACATTCCAATCCCACCACGGGAAAAGATGACATCCTGGGCCTCCAAAAACTCCTCCACAGCATATATGACCTCATCATTGTTTCCAAATTGTCGACCACGCAAGTGGGATTTGAGTTTAGGAAACAGGAAGAAGTCAGATGGAGCTGAGTCTGGTAAGTTAGGGGGATGTGGTAGCAATTCAAAGCCACAGTTGGCTTCTTCAGCTACTGCAACCTGAGCAGTGTAAACGGGCGCGTTGTTCTGCAGCAAGAGCACATCTGCCCTCAGCTTAACCTCTGCGTTTCGACTTGATTTCTTCCTTCAGTTGTCTTAAACCTGATGCAGGGTATTGTCAGTTAATAGTTTTTCCAAATAGACTATCATGATTACACTTTCAGAATCCACCAAATAAACAGAAGCTATCGTCTTGCCGACAAACGCTGCCTGCTTGAACCTCCTCGGGGGTGGAGAACCAGAGTGTTTCCACTGTTTGCTTTGAATCTTTGATTCAGGTTCGAAGTGGTGAACCTAAGTTTCATCGAGTTACTAATCTGTGGTGGAAATTCTCAGGGTCAGTTCTGAAGCGAATCAGAATTGTCCTTGTAATGTCAACCCTTTTCAGCTTCTGCTCTGATGTCAGCATTCTTGAGGCCCATACTGCAGACTGCTTACTCATCCCCAAGATCACAGTTAAAAGAGTATGGACCGAACCAAAACAAATGCCTGTGGACTTAGCTATCTGCTGGACAGTAAGACGTCCGTCATCCAAAACCATACAGTGAATGGTATCAACTTGTCTATCAGCAGTTGAGGTTTTTGGATGACCTGACTGAGGGCCATCTTCGTTACCGTCCTACAGCGCTTGAGTACCACAGCTCACTTCTTCACAGTTACATAGGAAGGGTAGTACCCAGCAAGTGTCTGTAGCAGGTCCTCATGGATTTTCTTTCGTGTCCTATTTTTCTTTTGCAGATACTTTATGACAGCCTGGGCCTCTGATTTGTCCATTTTTAGATTTATCTCACACCTCTCACCTTTGTATGGGTCTCACCTGCACAGAAATCTGAATTAGTTTTGTCATGTTTTAAAAGTGGTAATGTGATGCCATAACAAAAATGTTCAGTCGTGGCTCTTCTTTCTGGGCGAAGCTTAGAACTTTTTGAAGGACTTTCGTAAATACAATGTCAGTCATTATGTTTTTCATGTTCCTTTATTGTTCTATCTGCTTAATTAATAGGGCTGCATGTGTATATTGGGCGCCTCGACCAAGTGGATGGGTGGATTTAAGGCTGTAACCATGTAGATGGGTAAAGAAAGAGACAGCCAAATTTCTGTGACGCAATAAGGAATAAGGGTTTGGAGAATTTAACACTCACAAGGCATATTTAAGCCAACAGGAGATAAGGGAAACATAAAGTCATCTAACTTATATGAATGGATAGAAGCACAGATACAAGGAAGGGGAGTAAGAAAGCAAAACTTTCTTAAAGCTATGAAAGATAGAAAGTTGTGGAGCGCCATGATCACCTTCATCCGAACTTTCAAAATAATTTGAGTGTTCAGTACCACACCTTTCTTTCACAGACACTTTATAACTGCTCGGGCCTCTGTTTTGTCCATTTTTAGATTTGTCGCTCACCTCCCACCTTTGTATGGGCTTCACCTGCACAGAAATCTGAATTAGTTTTTTCTTGATTTCTTAGTGGATGTGTGTTGCCATGATAAATTTGTTCAACTATGGCTCTTCTTTCTGGGTGAGACTTAAAACTTTTAGAACGACCCTCGTATACGATGACGTAGACAGGCAAAAGATTTGTCTCACACCTCTCACTTTTGTATGGGCCTCACCTGCACAGAAATTAAGAAAAAAAATCTGAATTAGTTTTTCTACTTTTATAAGTGATAGTGTATTGCCACAACAAAAATGTTCAGCTATGGCTCTTCTTTCTGGGTGAGGCTTAGAATTTTTAGAACAACCCTCGTATACGATGACGTAGACGGGCAAAATAATTTTGATGTGACATCTTTTTTGCCAGTCTAAGGTTTATTTCTTAGCCCATCCTGACAGTTAATCCAAGTGACATACCCAGATTTAAAACTAATCCTTAATTTGTCCTGACGGGTTTAAACTATATTTTTGCAAATATTTAACAAGTGGCTATGTCATTAGTTAAATATTTGCTACAAAATGTAAGACCTTCTGAGTAGGCCACGTTTTCCATGAAGAAAATTTACTTCTTTTAAATATTCTGTCTATTTTTTTTTTATTGTCAGAGGAAGTTATTCAGATAAACCTTTATGAATAAGTTACCTATTTTCTCTCGCTTTTTGTTTTCCGATAATTTCACGCAGATGTTAACATTTATTGGGCTAGTTTATGCCTTAGTCTTACTTGATGACCTATAAAACATTCATTTCCACACACACAAAAAGAAAATATTAGAAATTCACGAATATATTAATATAAATGTTTGAAAATGAATTTGTTTGAAAAATATTACTAAAGACGGTCGAACCTTCGTTGGACCATTCGATAATTCTTCTCTCTTTATCTTCGCTATGAAGTGAAACGGGGTTTTATCGGCTCCTAAATACAGTATGGCTGTGCTTGTGTGTGTGTATTTGCAGCTCAGTCTTTTGTGTGTGTAGATTTCTGTGTGTGCGTACATGTCTGTGTGTACATGTCTGTGTGTGTATACGTGTCCGTGTATGTGAGGTTGTACATATCTGTGTGATTATGTCTGCCTGTGTGAGTGTGTACATGTTCGTGTGTGTGATTGTATTCATATCTGTGTATGTATATGTCCGTGTATGTGAGTGTGCACATGTCAGTGTGTGCGTACATGTCTGTGTGTGTGACTGTGTACATATCTGTGTATATATGTTCGTGAATGTGCACATGTGTGTATATGTCTGTGTGAGTGACTGTGTACATATTTGTGTGTGGGTACATGTCCGTGTGTGTGTGTGTGTGTCCGTACATGTCTGTGTGTGTACATGTCTGTGTGTGTTTGAGTGGATACATGTCTATGTGTGTTTTTTCTCTGTGTGTATACAAGTACCTGTATATACGTACATGTGTCTTTCTATGTGTGTGTATGTGTATTTCTGTGTGTGTATACATGTGTCTGTGTGTACGTATATTCTCTTTCTGTGTGTGTGCATGTTTCGCTGTCTCTCTGTCTCTCTCTCTCTCTCTCTTTCATTTTATATATATTATATATATATATATATATATATATATATATATATATATATATATATATATATATATATTCCCTATGTTTTATTTTGTATGTACAAAATTAGTTTGGGATAAATATATTTACAAATCAGAAAATATTTTATAAAAGGTTCTAAATGTCCAACAGATAGTCGCCAGCAAGTCAATGTTCCGCCATTTTATTTTAATTCTTTTTAATTTCGAATACAGATATATATTATTATTATTTTTATTTTTTTATTTGAGCGGCACGCGCTTTACAACACCAGTCAAGTGTTGGTTCAAAACACTTACAGTCATTCAAGGCGACCAATCACCAGCTACAATCTGTCCCCATCTAGCTGTGTTGCCCAAAATGAAACTAGGTTTTAAAAAAATAATGTTTCTAGAACATAGAAGATTAGATTTCTACACAATCGCAGTCCGTATTGTATAGCCTCAAAGTAGAGCACTTCCACGGTGCTTTTGAAGCGAGGAAAAAGCATTCGGATATTGTCATATAAGTTATGAAAGGAATACTAGGAGCAGTAGCTAGATTTAAATATTTAAATTATATTATTTATTGTCAGTAAAAAAAAAAAAAACTGTGAAAATTTCAGTTTTCTATTTAAATTTTCTGAGGAATCTTAATTCTTAAGTTAATGGTTGAATAAGCTCATAGCGATATCTATAACAAGAAAATATCCTTAGAAATTCCCCTATCGCATCGTTAAATATTTGAGCATAACAACTTTAACAAAATATTGCAATAAAAATCATAAAAACAAATGTTGGTATATATTTAAGAATTGAGATGAAACGATTTGAATCTGGTAATATTTCTATTTCATTGAAGCATGACGTAATTTTCTTCTATCTTTACTTCTTTCTTTTTTTACTTTTTAAATTCTTATTTATTTTTATATTAAATTGTCTTTTTGGAAAAATTTTTCTTAAATTTTCCTCTTCTTCGTTCTTCTTTTTTTTAATATAATACTTAAAATATTTCTTTTTTTTTCTTTCTTTATTTTCCTCTTTTCTTCTCTTCTTGATTTGTTTAATAACTGTCCAAAATTTTCTTTCTTTCTTTCTTTTTTTTCTGTTACATCTTTTTTAGTTAAAAAAAAATCTTTGTTTATTTTATTTTTGTATTTATTTCTTAATGTCAAATTTAAAATTTCCTTTTTTTTTTTACAGTTTTTTTTTTTCAATTTTTTTTTTTGTTTCGGTGGTCATTTAAAAGACGTTAAAAGGCATTATAAATTATGGCGAGGTCTTTCTTAAAACCATAATATATCCGTCAAATTTAAAATTTGTTAGAAACAATTTAATAAAATATTTATGACAAATAACATTTTCAAAATGAAGATTATTATTTTTATTTTAAGAAGTAAGGGGATACAAATGAAAAGATTTTTTATATGATTTTTTTTTCCATTTCACTGGAACATGGCCGTTTAGATTTTCTATATTTCCTTTTTTTTATTTCTTTCTTTCGTTCAAGTATATTAATGATCTCTGATATGTTTTGTTTTGGAGTGCAAGAATTCAAAAACGAAATAGTCCATTATTGACAGGAAATGTTAAACACTTCAATCTTCCTTTCTTTCTTTCATTCATTTTCTCTCTCAAACCAAATATTATCTTTCCCCCGTCTTTCCACGCGATCAAAACAAAATAGTTCATTACTTATAAGGCACTGACAGGAGACGTTAAACAGTTCTATCTTCATTCTTTATACCTAAATTGCCATCTTACGAACATTTCTCTTAGTAATTAAACCAAGTAACGTATGTCTTTTTATATTCTTTTTTGCAGTTAAAAAAAGAATTGTCCATTATTTATAAAAAGGTATTTAAAGGAGAAAAACTAATCTTGCTTTTTTCTTTCATTTCTCAAAGAAAAAATTGTTTTTTTTTTTAAAAACAATTTTGATCAAAACAGTCCATTATTTATGAGGTGTTGGGATTACCAAATGGACCGTTTGGAAATAAGCATTGTTTAAAATCAATTAAACAAGCACAATAAAAAAAAATATAAGCCTATTTGTTTATGCTAATCTGGCCTGTTTGCGTTGATAATTTTGTTGTAAATAAAAAATTCTGAAAAAAAACACGTTTTACTTAACTCTTCTTTCAATAAGTTTGATTTCCGAACAGGATCTGTAAAATAACCATTATAATTTGTCTGTCAAAGCACTAAAAACAAAATAAGGATGGGCATAACTGACTATAATCTTTCGGAAATACTTGAATAACAAAAAAATGCGATCACTATTTTTCACAGTAAATAAAATAAATAAAAACAATGTCCGACTATTTTCACAGTATAAGCGAGTTGCCTCAGATCAGCCTCTTTCTCGCTTATTACTATGATGTGAGTCAACTGAACAACTGTCATCATTGTACGCCATACAAATACCAATCGAAGAAATATACCCTATTTTTAATTGACATGAATGTACAAATTGTATAATTGTACGCGCGCAGTTCCGAGTCCAGTCAAATCCATTACATTCACTTTCAGGTAAATACTCTTTGGAAATTATTAATCTCTTCTCAGTCCTCAAGCAATCGTTCAGAATTGGTTGAATAGATAAATGATTACATGTTATTTATATAAATTAATTTAAAATATCCGCTGAATTTCCTTTCATTCACTACACGGTCAGTTTTAGATCCACTGGAGTGACAAAAATAATCGATTTTTTTTTTTCCTTCAAATTAGGTCATTTGCAGTGGTGTGCTGTAATATGAATCTACTTTTCAGGGAAATGATGAAATTTTTTTTTGGCCTTGAAAAATATTGTGTCATCCGTTATTGCATTAAATTTTATCACGTCCAGGCAATATTGTCTCGACTGTCGATTAGTTGTTCTACGGCTATTGTCGCGATGGACGTTACTCCAAGGAAGCGTACGAAAATGGTTACGCTGCACGAACACAATGGCAAGCCTTACTAGTGAGCAAATCAAAGTACTATAGACTGGCCCGGAGACTCTCCTGATTTAAATACAATCAAGAATCTGTAGTCAATCTGCAAGAACGACTTCGTGAAATTGACATACGAAGTACTAACATAAGCTCTGGGTCATGTTTCATTGGAAAAATGCGAAAAAAGTAAATAATAACGGAATTGGAAAGACTCCAAATTAATTTACACAATTCCCACTGTAAAAGTATCCAAGTCCGCTCGAGTTCATTACATTCCCTTTAGATTAGGTTCTTCAGTCTTGGTTGGCAACCAGTCTAGGAGAAGGAAACTGAATTCAAAACCGGTTGGACGATCTACATGCAACAGATTAACGGGTTATATCTGTTAATTACACCAAGATAGGATTAGAGTTCAATAGTGACAGAGTTAGCAATTGACGGATCTGTCAGTATCTTCAAAATAAAAAGAATTGTTATCAGTCAGAATCCATTTTTTTTTCAAACTTAATATCGCATTTATTTTTGAATAATTATTGACCAGTTTTTCATTTTTTTTTTCAAAGATGAAAACCGGAGGGTAGTCATTGATGCGTTATCTTTATTTAGACCATATATATATATATCTTTATATCAAAATAAAACCGATGTCTTCCAAATTGAAGGCTCGGACACGTGACAAATTGATTTCATTAACAAACGCTCTGCTCGGGCCTATTGACTTCAGTCTCTGAATTTTTCACTCAGCGATCCGTGTCATCACCCGGCACTGAAAATGAAATTCATGGAATCCAGTCCCCCTAAAAAATGATAGATGGCTGTTTACCCAAGAAAGTTCATCTGCCGTTTGACAGAATGTTTTTAACCCAAAAGAATTAACAGGGCCGCTATATTACCGAAAAATCGAATGACGAATAAAAATACGACGTCCGATAAACAAGACTCGTGAAATTGGCTGGTCTTGGTTTACCAATCAAATAGTTTCTCGTATTTTTTAACATCTGGGCTTTTCAATGGCGGGAAACATCAAGAAATACACATTTAATGGATTGATTGTGTGTGTGTGTGTGTGTGTGTTGTGTGTGAAAAAATGTGTAGAAAACAATATGTTCCAAATTTGATTAAAGATGTTAAAAATTTGGCACTGAAATATAAATATCCGTCTTAAAGGCATATCAGCTCATTTATTGAAATATATTAAAGTTTTTGAAATATCAGGTCATCCCATAAGTTCTGTTAAAGAGTATTTTATAATGTCTAATGGAGCTGAACATTATTTTTATGTTTAGATGCATTTAAACTGATCAAATTTTATTTCAGAGAACAATAAAATTAAATTTTGTTTGTTTAAAACCCTGCTAACATGGAAGTACCCAAGATTCATTTGAGGCACATAATGCTTTATGAGTTCAAGAAAGGAAACTCAGCAGCCGAAGCGGCTAGAAACATTCACTCAGTTTATGGAGAGGAATGTGGGAATGAAAGAACTTGCAGAAGATGGTTTGCAAAATTCAGAGGTGGAGATTTCACCCTTGAAGATGAAGATCGAACCGGACGTCCAGTTGAGTTTGATGAAAAGCTTCTTGAAGCAGCCCTTGAAGAAAATCCTGCTTTATCAGTTGAGGAATTGGCAGTGGTTCTCAGTTCAAACCATACAACTGTTCATCGTCATCTTCAACAACTTGGAAAAGTTCCTAAACTTGGAAAATGGGTGCCTCATGAATTGTCTGAAAACAACCTCAAATCCCGAGTTGACATCTGCTCTTCTCTCCATTCTCGCCAACTTGTTTCACCTTTTTTGGATAGACTTGTGACTGGCGACGAAAATGGATCTTTTATCGAAATGTTAAGCGTCGTAGACAGTGGCTTGGTAAAGGGAAGGACCCCAGCCACAGCCGAGAAGGGAACTTCATGGGCAAAAGGTTCTTCTTTCAATCTGGTGGGATCGCCAAGGAATAATCCACTTTGAATTCTTACCACCTAATGCAACAATTAATGCTCAAATATACTGTCAGCAATTAGAGCGTTTGAACCAAGCTTTGAGGAAAAAAGACCTGCTCTAGTGAATCGAAAAGAGGTGATGTTTCATCAGGACAATGCGCGACCCCACACAGCAAGAATCACGTCACAAAAGATCGAAGAACTTGGTTGGGAGAAAATTCCTCATCCACCTTATTCTCCCGATCTTGCTCCTTCAGACTACCCATTTGTTTCGTAGCTTACAGAATCATTTGGAAGAAACAGCTTTTGTAACACAGGAAGAGGTTAAAACTGACATTTGTGAGTTCTTCGAATCAAAGCCAAAAGAATTTTACAGTAATGGAATTAGTAAGCTTGTTAATAGATGGAAGGAAGTCATAGATAATCAGGGAAAATACATTGTTGATTGAATCTGTAATTAAATGTAACATTTGGTCACTTGTTTTCTTTATTCAAAATTCGGACAGAACTTATGGGATGACCTGATATATATATATATATATATATATATATATATATATATAAATATATATAGATGATTCGGATGCTTTAAATGCCAAATATAGAATTATATTTTTGAACCTAAACAGATTCATGTTTAATATGAAATGTCCATGTGATTTTGATTTTTTGAAGAAAAAAATACAATTTTTTTCTTCAAAAATATATTGAATATTATATGGATTAATGAAAAATGAAAAGGAGTTAATTTTCATTTTGGTTGTTTGGTCGATTTTATTTAAGGCATATCAAACCTCTATGGTAATTTAATAATAAAATTTATTTTTTTTTAAATTCTGAATGTCTTCTGTAATTTACAAATAAAAAATTATTATAACAACATTTTACTATAAAAATGACTGATATTTTTTCTGCAAAAAATAGGAAAGGTCTGTTAATAATGATTTAGAAGACCGGAAGATGTTTTGCGATTGATGTTGGAAAAAATTAACATGTTATTTAAAGGAGGCAGATTTTAGACCTGGAACTGTTTTTTTTGAATTTGATTGTGTTCCTCCAAATTGATTCGATCTCTTTATGCTGTTTACAGGTCAAATAAATTATTTTTATATAGGGGACATGAACCCAGATCATAAGAAAACTTAATTAAGTTTGGTGAATGTAATACAAGTAAATTTAAAACTCGGGGAATATTCAATATGCAAAATTCATTAAAATTAAAATTCATGTCGGAAAGACTGATTCCTATAGATAAAATTAATTTTATTTAATAATAAAATGGGTTCAGAAAAAATTTTTAATTTTTTTTCAAAGATTAGTTATTTATCACTTATCCCCAGGAACATGGCATTTATTGGTCCTGAGAATTTATAAAGCTTATTTCGAAAATAAAGGAATAGTTTATCTTTCAACCAGGACTTTTTTTCTCCTGAATTCACGGTTTGTTATTGGTAGGTTCAAATATGAACGATAAAGAAAGGGTAAATTAGTTAAATGAATAATATTTTTTTCGTTTGCAATGGATTCTCAAATTTTTCGTATGTTATTTATATAGGAATTGCATCATTTATTTCACGAAATTAGTTTATTCATTTGATTCCTTCAAAATGTCATATCAATCGTGAATTATTAATAAATAAAATAAAAAAAAACATTAAAACCATTTTAAATTACATTCTTTATTTTTGATTGAGTATAATCTCAATTTTAGAAATTTACAAAAGGAATGAATAAACTTTTAGAGGGGGCAAACAGTATTTAGAATTTGACCAAATGGTATAACAGACGGAACCACATTTAAAATTTGGATGTCTATCTTTGATTAAGAATTCCAGAATTTCCAATCATTCGTCGGGGGCCTTTCATTTTTTTGGTTCAACAAGTCCTTACGAAGGAAAAGCAGATCAAAATTTTCCGTCTAAAAAATTCTAAAAAAAGGGTGTGTTGTCTAAAACTAAGACTGACCATATTCAAAAACCAAAATGTGTTCCTGTTTTTTTTTATCTTCCAAAATTTATTTGAATTTTTTGGATTTGGAATTTGAAACCATTTTCGGCTAAAAATTTTTTTTTTTGGGGATCCACTTTTTTCCATTTTTTTATAATCTTCTTTTAAAAAAAATCATATATGAGAAATAATTCAATGGATCTTCTCAAAAATTGTTATGGAGTTTAAGTTTTATTTGAGGATAGGTTTTTATACTAAAAAAAAAAAAAGGTTTTTACAAATTTTTAGGAATTTGATATAACAATTTTATATTTTTTAGGATCTGTTATCAAAAACGTATCAAAATTAAATCGTCCGGCATCGACTTAAAAAAGAAACTGAATCAAAATGACGATTCATACGAACCCGGAAAAAATTCTTAACTAATATGCAAATTTAATTTTACTTTGGGATCTCGAAATTTAAACAAAAAATGAAAAAATATGATATTGATATCAGTAGAAAATTTTCAGAAGAATCTGAGAAAGCAAAGAGACTTCGATCTTCGGCGTAGCCCGTTCAAACTGGGAAAAACAAGAGAGTTCTTTAAGGAAAAAAAAATAAAAACTGAATATCTGTGTTTTTTGTTATTAAATTATAAAACTTAATTATTAAACGTCGGAACAAAATTAAATATAGAAAGTAACACACACATTATAACAAAAAAAATAAAATATAAAAAAAACGCTTAATAATAATATCACCCAGCATTATTTTCCTTTATGAATGAAGAATTAAAGTAAAAGATTAAAACAAAGAAAAAAAAGAAAACCTAAATCATTTTTCAATATTCATGAGATGATAGGAAAAAGGTTTAGGTAAATGTTTTATCAAATCCAAAGGGGAATGATTTTTTGCAATTGAAATAAATTTATATATTTATAGTATACCTGATATCACATTGTTTATTTTAGCTATACAAAAACTATGCATTAAATTTATATAATTTTTATAATTTTTGGAAGAAAAACAAATAAAGTTATAATTTTACAAAATACAAATTCTTTTTTATCATTTACTCTGCATATTTAGATGGAAATATGCATAAAATATAAAACACAGAAGATACGTAAAATTGATTTAAATAAATCCTTAATTTACAACATTTCAGAAAACATTTGAATTTATGGCTTTTAAAACACAAGGATAACATTTTCATTCCATTTTTCAACTCTCGGCGATAGATTTATATATGATCGATATATATATTATATATATATATATTATATATATAGATACATTGAAAAATTATACATCCTAGAAAATCAGAAATAATGAGAAAAGACAATTTAGAAATTTATAGGCGAATGGAGAAGAAAAAAAAACAACTTTCGAAAAAAACATCTTGCATCAATTTTTGAACCTTCACGGCGTCCTTCGTTATGAGATTGAGAAAGTTCACAAAAAATCAGACAAAAAAATGTAGGAAAAAACGCAACATCAGAGAGAGTATGTACTATGAAAAGATAAAAGACCATAAATTTAAGATCAGAGAAAAATAATTCATCAGACAAAAAAATCTTTAATTTTGCAATTTTGCAAAAAAAAAATAAAATGAAAAAATGCGTCTAAAAAATCTAGTGTTTATATTCCCTGTTAAAAATTTAAAATACGAGAGAATAGGAGAAAATCAAAAGTCAGGCGTCTGAAAAAAAAAAAACACAATTTTTTTTTGTCGATAAAACATCAAAGAAGAGCAGTAAAAAATAGACAGAACTTTTAAAAACGAAAATCTAAAAATGAATCGATAGATTAAAGTTGCAATTTTTTTTTTTTTTAAATAAAAAGTAGAGAAAGACAAAAACAAATTTTTGAAAAGAAATATTTTCCAGAGATAAGAGAACCATTCAAAATGGAAAAACTAAAATTCTAATTCTTCAAAAATTGATTTAATTTGTTTGTTTTTAATTTTTTTTGAAAAATTATTCTGAAAGAATGGATTTTCTAAAAATCAAAAACATATTGAACTTGATGATTAAATTTTATAATAAATTCTAATAAAGGAATAAAAAAAAAAATAAATATATTATTGTTTTCTGCCTTTAAAATCTAAAAATAGACTGAAAATATTCAAATAACATCTATATTTTAACGTTTTCCGCCTGCCATAAAAATTGTACCTTTGTTATAATTTTAATTTATTTATTGTTATCTAGAATTAGCTATGATTATCGAATCTTGTGTTTCATTCCATTTTGTTAATCCGAACTGTTTTGGTTTGATTTTTTTTTTATAGATGATCTCTTGGTTTGAATTGAACATTTGAACATTTATTAAAAAAAATTTTAAAAAGAAAAGAAAAAATTTAAAATTGGCCTGTTTATTATACAGACTTTGATTAGAATTAAAAATTGTTCATTCAAATATGGTCGAATAAGAATCATTAATTTTTAAATAACTTCCTGAAATTTTTCGACTAATCCTATTAAACCATTCATTGAGAAATTGAAAAGTTTTAAAAACATTCGTTGAATATTCAGAAAGGGAAACTTATTCCTCGGAAATATTCAACTTCTAATGATTCATACGTTTATGATTAGATTTTCTATTTTTAAATTTTTCGTTTTATGATAAAAATAGCAATTTACAAAATTGAACGAGTTCGTTTTTTTTGTTTTTTTTAAGCGTTTCACCCCAAGCAAGGCAGGAAGCCACTAGCACGCAAGGGGTTACAGAGAGTTGGAGCGAGACCAAATAGGAGTGATAGAGGAAAGGATGAAGAGAAGGATAGGGGATAGATCAAGGCATCTGGAGACGTCGATTGACATTACATTTGAATAGTTGGAGATTATAGCTATCAGGGAAACAAGAAAAGGGGAGGGAGTTCAACAGGCGAGAGGTGTGAGACATGAAGCTATTGGAATAGAAGAGAGGCTACATTTAACAGTTTCCACAGTGAAAGGGTGAGAACGAGATGACAACATAGTTGAACGCCTAAATTCATGAAGTCTGGGAACCAGCGAAAGCAGCTCATCGGAGCAGTTACTGTGAAAGTATTTTTAAAAAAGACAGAGGGAGGCGACGGCATCCGTCTGTGAGAGAACCGACTGCAGACGAGATGCCAGATCAGGGCCAATTACATTGCATATCTAAAGCAGAGCTTGGATGTGGCGCAAAGCTGAAATTATGGGGTACCCAGTGAGGATCGAACTCACTACACAGTCATAATTATTCTAGCAAGACAAGCTCGCTAACCATTACACCACGTAGAAGCGCCCTATGTCTAAATTATGATGATTTCTTTGGAAAGATAGTGAAATGGTTTCCCCTAGCATTCTCCACGGGTTTGAATAGACTGGATTGTCCTTCTCCTAGACTGGATTACACCCAAGGCTAGACAAAGCTAGTCTACTTACTATTTAGCACATATTTTATAATTACATACCATGTACCTTCAATACGGTGAATATCCCCTTTTCAGGCGATCGTGGTTCTCCACATCTTCCGTTTATTATTAGCTATGAAATTCCATGACTTCTGGGGAGAAATACTGGAGTAATTTCCCCGTTTCCTTCTCCACGGTCCTGAATTCAAAATTGTCCTTCTCCTAGACTGGATGCCACCCAAGGCTAGCGAGCACAATCTACTCTGCTTTTTAACACGTAGCTGGGGTGGGAGTGACGAGATGTGCTTATGCCTTTCCCATGGGCACTAGTGTGAAAATGAACGTCATAGGCCAGGACGAGACTTGAACTCGGATCGTTGATCCCACTTTCCACGTTTTAAATATTACTCTCCGAATGACCGTCCAATGAAAACGTCACGATTTGATTTCGCTTTTGATTGGCTCAAAATGTTTACCTGTTTTCCTGGACTCTTGTCTTGCATTTTATTTCTTGATATTAGCAAGCTATGTTCCATCTTCAAGCGAATTTTTTTTTTCAGAGCTTGGTACTTTATTTCAATTCAATTCAAATAATTATATTGAAGTTTTCGGCACTTGTTTTGAAACATGAGAACTCTTATGTAGCGTTGGAATCATATTTTTAAATAAATAATTATATATATATATATATATAACATAAGGAAAATATAATTAAAATATAAAAAAAAACTTCTTTTTTATATAATCCAGCGATAAACAGCATGCACATCGGCTACAAATTTTAATTTGGAATGATATCAACATAGTAAAACATATAACATGGCAAAGAAAATGAAATTAAAATATTAAAAAAATATTCTTTTATTTAGATACTAGCTACAAACGCATGTACGTCGGCTAAAATGTCCACACCGTACAAATTTTAATTTGAAATACCTGCATACCTTGTTTTCGTTTTGTTTTGTTGTTTTTTTTTTTGTTTGTTTTTTTGTTGTATTTTTTTGGGGTTTTTTTTTTTTGGGGGGTTTCGGGGGCGAGAATCACGTTTGGTTAGTTTTGTGTATACTCTTCAATATCTCATGAAGTAGTTCTCAACCTTTTTCTATTCATGACCCCCTTTTGATTGATAATTTTATACCCCCCCTCCTAGCCGTTTACTTTTTAATAAAAGCTCATTTTGACAATTCCCGAAACAAATAAACAGCGATATTTCTCCTTATAAACTTCAAAACTGCTTGTTTTAACCCCTCCCCCACCAAAAAAGAAAAGTTGAAGAGTTTGTTTTTAATCTCACTATCGGATGAAGGTGCATACGATTTTGAATTCAGAGTTGGCCTCCTCGTAGACCAGTTGCCACTCAAGGCTATAGGACCCAATCTGTCCTGCTATTTTACCCATAGCTGGGGGGAAGAGATGAATTCATACCTTTCCTAGGGGTATTAGCACGTAAATGAATGTAATGTACTCGACTGGAATTCGAACTCAGCTCTCCGATTCCTGGAGCCAAGCTTTTACTCTCGAAAAAAAATAAAGTTATACAAAATAAAAAAAGTTTTGCACATAAATTTTACATAAATGCACACTAGTAACAAAAAGACACTTGAAAATGATTTTATTAAGTAATTTAAATATTTAAAATATTTAAATTTTTAAATAATTTATTAGAACTCAAGTATAGAGGCCAACAGGTTTGTAGCACTGTGAACACATTCATTGAAATTGTTCCCCACCCAATCCAAAAATGATTCTGTGGTCCACATAAAATTTAGGGCCCCTTGTGTGGAAAAATACCCTACCACCCCACCCCAGGTGAAAATTTTACCGCTGATCTAATGCCTCTTTCTTTAAAAGGCCTTTTTCTCTTTATATTTTTTCCAGTAATCATGGACCCTTCAAAAGATAAAGATGATGCCTTTGTAGAGATGTCGCTTAAGTCTTACGAAGGTGATTCTTTAGGCAAAGACAAGCTCAAAGAAACCAAGGAACCAATGCTCTCCAGCCACAATGCCAATTCTTCGAAACGCATTCGAACTGCCAGCACATTGGATGAGGTACGCTGTGGAATCGGAGGTTGCTACCTTCAATGCTGTCGTATATGCGCCAAATTGTCTGTCTTCACAGCCATCTGCTCCCTGTCATCGCTCTTCTCCCACGCGATTACCATGTACATATCGTCTCAAATTCCCGTCTTGGAGAAACAATTTCACTTGCGTAGTTCAAAAAGCGGCTTCATTATAAGTTGCAACGAGATCGGCTTCTTGTTAATGTTCTTAAAAGTAATTTCTTTGAATTGGCACATTAGATGCTTCATGGCTTGTTGCTTTTTTGTTTTTTGACAGCTACCTTTATCGCAAAAGCCGCAGCCTATTTCGTTCGACCGGAAACAGCATGGGACAGCATTGGTCAGTTTGTAAACACTCACAACACCAGTATTTTTTAGAGTCATCCGTTAGTGCCGAACTGGACTTGTTATGCAATTTTATTTGTCAAAAACATCACTAAACCATCACCATCACGATCACGAAGTAGAAGATTGCCATTTTAAAAGCCATGAAAACATCTCAAAGGGCTCCGCTGCATACGCCATCTTCATAGTTTTTCATGATTCTATCAGGAATTGGCACTTTATCCTCGTTCTTCCTTGGTTCTAAAAATGAATGGATAATAATGTCTCAGATCAGACCAGAACGGGATTTCTAATGGGTAAGTTATTAAATTTCCAATATCTTGTGTCAGTAGATGAATATTAGCGCTTTAATATCCAGATTAAAAAAATCTATATTAATTATAAAGACTAGAATTTATTTTAAAAGCCCAATGTTAGTTATTGGTTTCTAAAACATCTGTATTATTGGTTTCTAAAAAAACACCTGTATTATTGGTTTCTAAGAAAACACCTGTATTATTATATTCTAAAAAAACACCTGTATTATTGGAAAAAAAACATCTGTATTATTGGTTTCGAAAAAACATCTAATTTATTATTGGTTTCTAAAAAAGGTTTTCAATTTTTGGTTGGTAAAAAAAACATATATTTTTGGTTTAAAAAAAAACACCTGTATTATTGGTTTCTAAGAAAACACCTTTATTATATTCTAAAAAAAAACACCTGTATTATTGGTTTCTAAAAAACATCTGTATTATTGGTTTCAAAAAACATCTGTATTATTGGTTTCTAAAAACATCTGTATTATTGGTTTCTAAAAACATCTGTATTATTGGTTTCTAAAAAAACACCTGTATTATTGGTTGGTAAAAACATCTGTATTATTGGATCCTAAAAAAACACCTGTATTATTAATTTCTAAAAAAAACATCTGTATTATTGATTTCTAAAAAAAACATCTGTATTATTGGTTTCTAAAATTCTGCATTACGGATTTCCCCAAAAAAATCTATTAATTATTGATTTTTAAAAAATCGGTATTAATAATTATCTTAAAAAAAAAATAATATCTTTTGTTTTTAAAATAAAAAATCGCTTATATTGATTTCTAGAAAATTGGTGTTAATTATTGTTTTCTAGAAAATTAGTATTAATTATTGGTTTATAAAATTGGTATTATTGGTATAAGGCTTTCAGTGGCTAGAATAATAATTTTGCACTTAATTTAAAAAAACCTTTTAAAAAAATTTTCGGGAGTTTATGGTTATTATTATTATTGTTATTTTCTAAATGGTCCAAAAATAAGACATGGTATGTCTACAACTACGTCCGCAATTATTTGGGCGGTATTTGCCCTTGTAATTATTGTTTATCCAACAACCCTCTCTGATGGGATTTCATTGGTTGAAAAATATGTATATGATTTAATTCCTATAGCCTCACAACCGTCTCCAACCCCTCCCTATAGTCAGTAAAATTTTAGCATGATGAAAATCATACATAGCATCTCCCTCGTTGATCTATCCTACCAAAATATTATTCTGCCGGAATTTTGTGCGCATGTGCGTTGGAACGTCCTTAATGTCTTTCCATTACCATCTGTCACTCCTTTGGTTGCCATTTTGGTCCTAATCAAAGCATTGCCGATTTGATGTTTCACTTTGCTATAATAATATTCAAACGATCTGACATTAAGGTTATTCAAATTTTAAAAAGCCAATATTTCTGCATCAATCAAATAAAATATAGAATTAAAAATCTGTAAAACATAATATCTGATTTCCACCTGCTCCACACATTTTGTGTCGCTTGATTTATTGAGGTCAATCTATTTTAAGATTTAGTGCGATGATTTCATTTTTTTTAATTCTACTTATGCCTGTCTATTGCACAAAGGGAACTCTAAAAGAAAATAAAACGGATGTAATCACAAAAATAAAAACAGGATTGTTAATACTAGGCTTGTGGGATTAGATTATATGAACTATTTTTCGACTTCTACTCCACATTTGGAGTTTCTAATTTCCAAACAAGTTTAAAAACAATATGATCTTTCTTTTTCTTGAGTTGAAGGAGAAACTAGCTAAAATATTGTGTGGCATGCCTGATATGACTGCATTATCAGTATTATAGATTTTACAAGCTTATCACTATATTAACATAGGAGGAATCAATAAGTCCGTAGCCACACATGTAGCTGGATATTTATCTGAATAAATGATTTTTAGCTGTTTATTTTTCTTTCCTTTTCACTGTATAATATTCTGGCTTTGTGATTAATATTTCTCAATGAATTAAGTGCATTGGCAAAGGAGGATATTATGTTAGAAAAATATTTCTGTTTTGTAAAATAAATGTGTTTTTTGTTGTTGTTTTTTTAATTTCATTAGACTCTAATTTGATCTATAGACATTTTTTTTAATTATATTTCTGTCTTTGCTATTTCCAGGGATAATCTTTACTACACAACTTTTGGAGTGAAAAAAAAATTATTTTACAAAACAAAATTATTTTTTCAACATTATATCCTTCTTTGTCAATACAATTAATTGTATTTTATCGCTTGGATTAATGGCTGAAAGGCCATTTTAGTGAAATCCGAATAGATCATGTTTTAAGCTAATCAATATAGTGACAATGGAATTAAATTTACACAAAATTAAATTCTATTGCTATTATATTAAAATTCGATCTATAGACTATATTTAAATAATATTTCTGTCTTTTCAATTTCCAGGGATAATCTTTACCGCACAACTTTTGGGACCTGGATTAGCGTTTGGCCTTGGAGCTTTAACCTCAAGGATTCCGGTTGATTTAAATGGTAAAAAAATGCTTTTTTTTATTGGTTTTCACATGTTTTTTATTATGCTTTTATCGGCATATTCCTTTACCTTGCAACTATGAATTTGATCTGACAAATTTTACAGATTCAACTTTCAACAAAATATCAGATTGAGTCTTAAATTATCTCCATTCTTTTATCAACTTTATTCTTAAAAATAATAATGAAACACAATTACATTTTATTCAGTTACTAGCTTAAAAGCCGCACCCTGTGCAGACGTTTAAACTAATTCCGGTTCCAAACTAAAGAGACCTCTGGTCCGGCCTTGAAAAGAGCAATGATAATTTTGAAGAAATAACTTTGAATTCTTCAATTCATTTGATGGAAATTTGACCAATTAAAACTTTAATTAATTATGCCATATATAACTCCAAATGGCGCCGAAAAGATCGATTTGGACCGAAACTACGATTTGGACTGAAATTCCAATTCAAGCCGAAAATTGTGTTCTTCAAATATCAAAATCTGTGAAACTTCAAAATCTCACCTCACGAAACTTCTCACTTTAACTCTGATTTCATGGAATTTTGAAGAAATAGAATGGACTTCCTCAATTCACGAAATTTTAGAGATATTTTAAAGTGAATTTAAAACAAAAAAATTAAATTCGCAGTTTTTTCTGTCACTTTAAACTCAATGTAAATTAAAAAAAACTTTAAGATTAATTTTTTTCAGCCATTTTAAAATTTAAATTTTTATCTCTTCCCTCATCATCCGGACACAAAGCCCAATGCTGTATATTCAAACACTAGATGAAGAGCTGATGTTCAGTTTTAGGGTCATCCTGATTCAAAAAAAGTATACCGTGTCTACTGTTTAGATTTTTGTTGCATCAAAAGGTTAGATGGTAAAAACACACGGACGAACAGACAGAATTTGCCGTTTATTTATCTCTATCTATAAAAGGCAGGATGTGTGTGTGTGTGTGTGTGTGTGTGTGTGTGTGCGTGTGTGTGTGTGTGTGTGTGTGTAACGAATGCACGGCCGCAATTTTCGACGGATTTGCACCAAAATTTACATGCACATGCTTCAAGTTAGCGGGAAGGCCAAGACCGACTTTGCATTTCCCAACTCCCATCGATAGTGGAAATAATCGATTTTTTCATGCTTCTACGGCAGTTTTCATGTAGTTTGCGGCCATTTTGTACTGGCCAGAGTGAGAGCCTATAGCTGGCTGCCACGAATAGGCAGGAAGATTCTATTGGCCAGCGTGAGAGCCAACAGCTGACTGACACGAATGTTAACTAGCATGCTAGCATGCAAAAAAAATCGATAGCTGCATTCGTCACAAGTGGGAAAAATTTAAATCTGCATGGCACTTTACTCCAATTGGCTCATTCGCTTGCTTAAACTCAACGTTGATTCTGATTCCGCAGAACTGGGTTGGGTGTGAAAAAGTATTTGTTGTTAACATTCTTTTTTCATTCGGTTTTTCCAGTTACGAGTCCTTTTTTAAAGCTGATCGTTTTGTGTTCATTTTGTTTAGTTCTTTTTCGTAACAGATTTAATGTTTAGTATAGAGCTTAGAAAAAATTCGCAGTGTGAGATAGGCAAGAAGTAAGGCATGTAGCAACATCAGCACGGCAAAGGGCACTCCTTTAAAGGCAAGGAAGGGCAAAAATATTTTAAGTCAAGTGATAGCGATTGCTGTATGAGTCGTACGATTTTTGAATCAAGCACGGGCAACGCCGGGCCATGCTGCTAGTATATATATATATATATATATATATATATATATATATATATATATATAATGTAATCAACACATTTGAGATAAATTATTTAAGGTTTATATTGTTAAATATTGGGAAACAATTAATGTCTGTTTGTCAGAGATAAGCCGTTCTAAACTTAGTGTTAACTTTGGTTTAATTGACGGGATGGTTTGTCCAATGGATGTCCTGAATGTCTTTGTTAAATCTGTCCGTATAATCAAAGTGTGAAGATGACCAGTGTTTTCGAAATGAAAAATTTTTAAATTTTTGAAAAAGACAATATTGAATTTATTTTATTCAGAAATGAAAGATTTTTCAAACATGCAAACTCCAGATGGCTTCATGATCAGGCATAATAGACATTCATTTTATTCATTAATTTAAAAAATGTTTTATATATATATATATATATATTTATATAAATATATATATATATATGTTTTATATATATAAAAAAAGGTACAAATTGGTTGTGTACAAAATATATTCGGAACAGAAAAAAATGTTCCATTTTCAATTACTGTGTTAAATCTGAAATCTGTTTTTGACATACTAATTTAGTATCAACATCTTTCCAATTGACATTTTGCTATTAAAACTTTTTTAGTATCTTTTATAGACAATTTGGTACAATTACATTTTATGGTATTTAAAATTATTCAAACTATTGTCCTTTTAATTTGCCAATTGAATACATCATTTCAGCCGTTCATACGCACATGTTTATATTTCTGATACCATGGAGTATTATGTTTTGGGATTATTTTTTATTTTTTTGTGGACATATCAAAAAAAAAAACCCTTATTACAAACGAAATACATTGAAATGAGGAATTATGTACACTATTAAGACATTATTTTTTATTATTGTCCAATAATTTCTCCACATCATTATGAAATATTAAATGGCCGTTGTTTTAAGTCAGGGTAAATTCAGGTGGTCATCAAATTTGAACCCTTCATAAACAGCTCACTGTACATAGAGTTTTGAAGTTTGTGCAATGTTTTAATGGATATCATTTTCGGTTATAATTTAATTTCATTTTCGTATTATTCAAAATAAATTTTATATTTTCTCTTGGCAAAATATATTGAGTTCAAAGGAACAGTTTATAGAATGGAATTTTCAGAAAAAATTAGCAGGAGATAACATTTGAAAACTTGCATCCAAAAATTAATTATTGTTTCATTCGTGTTAGTTGCAAGGTGATCATCTATTTTTCGAGTTGCGGAACTGACGAATAGTTTTTTTTCCACACAAATGTGCCATTTAACATTATTGTAGACCAAAAGCCAAAATGGTATAGAACCCATTCTGGAAAATTAATCATGGAAATTTGAAGATGGGAGGACCTATTCAAAAGAACCAAAAAAGAAAAGATATAAGCATTTATGGAAAATGAGATACATAACTGACGAGGTAGTTTTTTTCCCCAGGGGTTGCCATTTCTTTCTAAAGTAGATCAGTTCCATGATTAGGATTGAGTAAACCCAGGTGTCTGGAAGTGAATTGCACTGCTAAAAAGGAAGATTCATACCTTTCCCAAAAATTAAAACACAAAGTGAAAATGGATTCGATTGGAATTTGAACTCGGCTCTCCAAATATCAATAGATTTATATTGAACAACCACCGTAAAGTCATTTTACCATTAAAGCAACTAAATAACACAATTTATCGAGGAGAAATTTTCAAAAATAAAAAAAATGTTAAAAACAAATTTAAATTTTCGTTAATTTATTTTCCTTAATGAATTAATTTTCAAATTTTTTTTAATAATACCTACGTCATTAACGGCGTTGTCATGAATTATTTTATTTTAATTCAATGCATCCATTCCATTCGGACGGAAGCGTATATGTTAAAAAAACTGAATATGTTGATGGAAACTCAAAAAAGTTTTGATTGAAATTCTGTTTATAGATGAAATAGGCCAGAATTATGAAAATTAATCTATATTAAATGTTTTAAAGAATGTATTCAATGAGAGATTAAAAACCAAGCGATTCCAGAAAATGAAATTAAATTAAATTAAATATCAGAATCCAGGCAGATTTAGCATTTCAATGAATATATTTAAATTTATGACATATGATTTTCTTATTTAACTCAACCATATCGAAATGTTTAAATTGCTTGTTGTATTTTCCATATGAACGTTGACATTTGCATACGAAAAAATTGTACACTGAAATTTAAAGTCCCAATGGATAACAAGGGGATTTACAAATATGAATATACAGAAAGGTTTAAATTTTTTTAAGAAACAAAGAAAAAATTCAATGGGTTATTTACTATGCCGACAATTTTATTGCTAAAAATATTCATTCTTTCAAAATAAACATTTTTGTATTTATTTTATTTTTTATGGAAAATGTAATTGCTGCTTTTTTTTTTTTTTTTTCATTAAAGGAATTTTATGAAATAAAATATATTTTTACACTTTGTTAGTATTTTGACCCCAGTTGAAATTTCTAGGGCACATAATGAGACCCTAAGAAATTGGAACCCTGGGTGATATAAAATCAACTAAGAGGAAATTCTTGAAACGAAAAACATCCTGAGGAAACAACATATACATGTTGGATATTGTTTAATGGATAGCGGGATGTAGTTTAGAGACATAACAAAATAAAAGACGCGGATTTAGTTAAAAAGTTTCCAGGAAACAAATCGGGAGAATGATTTGAAGGTGTTTTCGGCTAAATACCAGTTCACCGGAATTATTTAAAACTTAACCCCTTTATTATTCTCACTTATTAGTAGATTGTTCTACCAGATTTTGCCATGTTTAATGAATGCTTTGGTTTATTAGTTATCATCATTGTTATTTTCCAATGAAAGTTCCCCACTGAATAAACGTATATTGAATTCGTCTGTTGGGTCCTGTCACTGATTCTGATTTAGCTCCTTTTCCAAACAATTTCAATCTTGAGGACAATGGTCACTGTTGTTTACGGTGAAAGTGGAGAACTTTCCATAAAAAGTTGAGACGAATAAGGAAAAAACGATATTGCTTTTTTTTTTTTAACGAAAGAAAATTGATTGAGAAAAAAAAAAAAGAATGGCTGGAATTGAAATTTAAAGAAGAAATTTTAAATGTTAAAGAAGAAATGGATGTTGATGATTTAGTTTTGGACATTTCGAGGCATTATAAAATTCAATCATAAATTGATTCAGTTTAATGAGAGAAATAGAAATCCTTTTTTTTTTAAAACTGAATTCCTTATTTTTATATTTTATTTTATTTTACAAAATTCTAAGACTTGAATATCCATGCAATATATATATTTGATTTTGATGGAATAGAAACAGAAAAGCCCTCCTACAAACTCCGAATGTTAAAAAAAGTGCAGAAAATAGTGCCTTCGAAGCAAAAAAAAAAGCATTGACTTTTCAACATCCACAATATTTACAAGATATTCTTGTCTTTCAATTTACAAAATATCCTTGTAATACTTTTTGGCTGTTGATGATTTGTATTATCACGTCAGGAAAATTTTCTCGAAGCACAATTTTCAGGAACGCCTACTTTTTTTGGAAATTTAATCATTGAAAATTGAATTTGGACATGTAAATATGGATGGTTTTTTTTTTTTTTTTTATTTAGTAGATCTCCTGGTCGTATGCAAGCGTTTTTACGAATTCAAATGATTAAATGAATTGCTTTAGTCTTGAAATATTATAATCCAAAATTTTTGTCAATACACCGTTCATAAGATAAGTAGCGAATTACCGTATTTGACGGCATATAAAATTTTTTTTTTTTAATAAAAATATCTTTTAAAAATGCTGTCTTATATGCCATATGTAGTTTAAAATTTCGATAGTCGGCGAAATTAGCTACCTGGCAACTCCTATTAGCTAGACTTAAACATGAAGGAGCGATGGAACACGTAGATGGCAATGCCTGATTACACTTACAGGAAGAATAAAAAGATCCAGCATTGCACAAGTCTGCGAATGGGTGAAACAAGCTTGGGATAATATCAGACCAGAATTTATTGTGAAATTATTTTAAACAGTGTGGCATTAGCAATACTCTCAATGGAACGGAAGATGACGCATTATTTAACGACGATGATAGTAGTATTGAAAATGAGTATCAGAGTTTTGATAACGAAGACGACGAATTTTATGGATTTGAAGATGAATAAAATTTTAATGGTAACTGTACTGTTTTGCTCAATTGTAATAATTGCTTAATTTTTATTTTGTTTTCTTACCTTTGGATATAATAATTTTTTATAGGCTCGTGTTTTTTTTTCCTATATTTTTTTCGTTTAATTGTAATCATGGCTTATTTAACCAAAATAATACCTCATAAATATAGCCTAGGCTGTACCATTTACTAATAATTTTACTAATTTTACTAATTACTAATTTTTCTTGATTTTCCCTGCTGAAATTGGGGTGCGTCTTATTTTTCGCCGTCAGAAAAGGTTACAATAAGCTTGGTAGCCATAATGAAAAGCAATCAAGTTTCCACAAACACAAGACAAATGAGAGAGAGCGAATGCACAACAATCCAATATGGCGGACAACCAGGAAACAAGAGCAATGGAGACTGCGTTGTACCCTCGAATCGTCGTAGGTTGGGACTGTCGTAACCAAGAGACTTACTGTATATATATATTGCTTTCAGCGAGAAAACGAAATGTTATCTGTCCTGTCACGATCCCCGTAACCCATTAGATTCGTAGAGCAGAAAAAAAATACTGCATCCATTACTGCAGTGCTGTGTCTAGAGCAAGATAGTCTGACGGTACCCCGTTCGAGCTGATTTTGAATTAAGAGTTTAGAATAGTTGCCACTACTTCCCTTGTATTTAATCTATAGCTAAAAGGAAATGGATTCATGCCTTTTCCAAGGACATTAGCACGAAGTGAACGAAAAAGAATCAGTCGGAAATTGAACTCGGCACGCCGAATTCACTTTTCCGTTCCCGTTGCACTAACCGCATACGTAATATAGAGGAAATGTTTAATCGGAAAATGTCGTCTAACCAAATCAATGGTTTTTCATCTGCGCTGTTCTTTCATCGAAATAACGTTCTCTTGCTTTCAGATCACGGAATAAACACCAAGGACCCTCGTTGGTTGGGTGCCTGGTGGCTTGGCTTCGTCATCATCGGCCTAAGTGGACTTTTTGGATTACCACTTGCTCTATTCCCGCGCTCCCTGATGAAACGCGAAGCCATCTTCAGAGCGAATCTGAACTCGAAGAAAAATCAAGCGGACATGGCCGCCGAAAACAGTTTAATGGAGAATGTAAAAGGTATGTCTTGAAATAAATATCCCTTTTTCAATCGTACATTTTTGACTTTTTACAATTACATATCCCCACAAAAATCATTTACTGTCTATCATCATACTTATTACAAAACCCAGGTTGTGTGTGTGTGTGTGTGTGTGTGTGTGTGTGTGTGTGTGTGTGTGTGTGTGTGTACGTTTATATATTGGATCGGATTTCTTACATTTTCAACCGATTTCAACAAAACTTCACAGGACTACGTAAAATTACCTTTGCGGTGGTTCTGACAGCGCCAAAATTTGAAAAACACAATTGTTTTTGCACAAAATCAATTTGAAAAACACGATTAATAGGCATCAATTGAAAATGAAAGGGGGACAACTCATATCGAGTTATACTTATTATAAAACCCAGGTTGTGTGTGTGTGTGTGTGTGTGTGTGTGACAATTGTTTATTTATATATGGGATCGGATTTCCACATTTTTCAACCGATTTCAAACAAAACTTTTTTTTTTTGGCAGGTAGTGTTTCTTATTGTCTTGCACACTTTTTCTTTATTTTTACATTCAGAATGCTTTAAAAAATTCCATTTACAAGACAATTGTTTATAATAAAATTCTATTCAATCGGTAGTCTCATAACGATTCAAAACAATGTTTTCGTTTGAGTTTGACCAATTCGTAAAAAAAAATAAAAATAAAGACTAATTAAGACATGCGTGTCCGTTAACCTTAAACAATAATCTTTGTCAATTTTATTTTTCAGTCTTTATGATGGTCGATACTTGATCTATCTTACTGTTACATCCCAAGGCAACGCCGGGCTCTTTCTAGTACTATATAATATGAATTTGGTTTTTCTCCATTGCACTTACCGCCTAATGGTATATGTCTTATATATGACAATTGTGGTCAGTTCAGGATTATTACGAAATATGAGAGATGTACAAAAAAAAGAACGAGGTCAAGAATGAGTTCACAGTACAAAACAATAATCATTGAAAATGTATTCAACGTATATATATATATATATATATATATATATATATATATATATATATATATATAAAGTAACGAAAATCTTGGTAATCCGTATGGATAATCCCAAGGTGGATGAAATCAGGAGAGTTCAATTTTAATAAGAGCGAATAATTTAATTTAAATACTAAACAAACCACTTTAAGGTTCCATCGTTATAATTTATTTCACCAGAGATCTCATTTTTCTCTGGATCTTCAGACTTCCCTTTCAAGGGTGAAAAAATCAATTTAAAATTTACACTTTTGAAGGGCAGTATTAAGCTTATATAAGGTTACATAGAGAGTGGTGAGGGATAGTGTGAGATACATGGTCATGAAATTAGAGAGGGGAGGGAGAGTTTTAAATTTATAAAAGAGAGAAAAGAAAATTTTAATCTAAGTAAAGAGATAAGAAATAAGAGATGGGCGGAGGGTTTTGAAAGAAGGAGAGGAGTGGTGTAGCTTGATGTTTGGGCAGTTTAGAAAAACACAGATTTTAACGTTTGATATTAATTTAACTGTCAAAATACTCCACAAATAAACTAGATTTAATGCTTGATAGTAATTTAAATATTTAACTTCTTCACAAATAAGTTAGGGATTTAATATAAACCGAATATTATCTTTTATCAATTATAAAAATAAAAAAAGTTATTAATACTAATATTTTAATATGGTGAATTACGGTAAAGTCTTTTTTTAGTTAGAGTCTAATTCATCAATTTAATCTGGTGCTATTTTTAGATGAGTAATATTTTTAATTAAACATTTTTTTTTAAAAAAAGATGAAGTAAGATTTGAAGGTAATAATAAAAGAATTTTACTGTTTTACATTTACGCACCACATACATATTTACGTAAATACACATACACATATATTTCGTATATATGCGGTTACAAATACATTATAACCACAAAAACATGTATCGATATGTTTCGGTATACACGCACATAAATACATAAAAATTTATATATACATATACATATTTCCACACGCATCCATCTTGATACAGTTAAAATAAGATGCTTTTTCTGTGGTTATTGAAGAAAGACAAATGTACCTGAGCATTCATTAATAAGGATCAGCTAGCCACCTTATAAGAATAGGCATAGTCAGATAAAGACGGGCTAGCGATTACAATGTGTATAAATAAAAATCTTATCTTCTATACATGTTTCATTGAAGACAACATAGAAAACACTGCGGTTATGCCTTTTATTATATTATTATCATTATTATTATTTTATATTGTTCTTGCATGTGATTTCTTTTATATCTATAAAAAAAAGAAGTCGTTTTTAATGAAACCTGTATATAGTATAGTTTTTTTAATCATTTAAATATGTGTGGAAAAACGTCTAAGTTTTAACTGACGCCAGTGAGATATGGAGGTATTCGTATTGTTGGTTTCAGATCATCTTTATTACTCTCCCGTCCGCCTTGAATAAGACTTGAATTTATTACAATTTAGACAACACATTGTTAATAAAATGACTAAGATGATCGATATTTTGAAGAAACAATAACAAAAATATGAACTTTTGGACAGTTTATCACAACTTGATCAAACATTATTTATTTTTTTTAAAAATATTTGAAAAAAATCATAATTTGGTAAAAAAAAACAATCTGTCATTTATCAGTTGTTTTTTCAATCAAAATAATTTGAATGCATTCCTATTTATATATATATATATATATATATATATATATATATATAATTTTGAAAGACTTTTAGGTAAATCGAAAGTTTTGTTTCTATCATTTTTTGTGTTTATCTAAAAATAAATACCTTAAATTACCTTGTTCCCTATCCATTGACGACGGGTTATTGGTAGAATTTTATACTGAAATATAAAATAGTCGGGTTTTGATCCTAGCTAGAGGCATTTGACGTCTAGCCACACTGATGGCCTGTTTACAGCGAAACAGTCTGTCATGGATGACAATATATAATATATATATATATATATATATATATATATATATATATATATATATATAATTTATTTATAGAAAACATTAAAATAAATCTTTCTAAGAATACGGAAATTATTTTTGATGTTACAAGATGAGATAATTAATAATTATTTAACAATTAATAATGCAAAATAACTCATTTGCCTAAAACCGAGTTTTATTTTATTTTGCAATTTTTTTTTATTTTAACCCAGGCAAATACAGGGGACAGTTTGTTTTAATTCACAAAATCATAATCTTTCAGGAACAATTACTATTGAAAATGATCATTTCAATTTTGATAAGTTTGTAGAGCCTTTAATAATTTTCATCAGGATGTCGAGGAATAATCTTTATTATACACAGATTGATTTGAATTGTTATCGCCATCTTGGTTGTTAAATTCAAAACGTTTCGACTATTTTTTAAATGAATTATCATAATTATACATTGTTTTATTCAAACTGTTGTCCTCATTTCTGTTGCGATAATCTCGCTTCTGCAATTATCCCCACACCCCACTCGACCTTCTTTCCGCGCCTGTTTTAATATGTACACTGGTATGAATTACTGTTATAATGGAGTGATTTATTCAAACTGTCGGCCGAAATTTTGTGACTCTAAAAAAGAAAATAAAGGCAACCTCTCAAATAACTTGGCATGGGTTGATTTTAATCGATTTCCTTTAAACATTATTTCTTTTTTTCTTTTTTTTTCTTGAAAATTTCTCTAAAATTTGAATGAAACCCGTCTACATTTTGAGTTTGCTATCCAGTACAGTCTTCCTTCTTGTTATTATGGAAAAACGCATTTATTTCCAAATATCTGGAAGTTGTTTTTCCTGGTGTCTAAATTTTAAGGCCAATATTTAATGATTGAATTTGATTAAGATTTTATACGTTTTAGTATAAAAAAAGTGTTGATTGGTTTGGTTTGATTTGGTCTGTTTTGACGTTATCAATTTTTCAATGGGTTATTTAATGTGCTTTTTTATTTAATTTTTTCCAAAAAATGTATGACTGATATTTTTTAAATATATTGCTGGTAATATTTTTTTTAAAATTGATTTATAAAAATTTTCTTAAAATTAAAAAAAATATTTTTGAAAAATATGTTCCTTAACCTGGTAATATTTTTCAAAAAAAAAATATATTAATCTTTTTTAAAATTTATTGCTAGTAATATTTTTTTTTTTTTAAATACATTGCTGATAATATTTTTAAAATGTATTACTGGCAATATTATTTTTCAAGAATGTATTGCTGGTAATTTTTTTTTTTTTAAATGTATTGTATTTACCATTTTTTTTTCAAAATTTATTGACTGGTAATAATTTTTTCTTGTAAAAATCCATTTCTGGTAATAATTTCAAAATAAAAAAATTATTGTAGTATTAAAACAAATTTTTTGTTCTTCAATAATGTTATCTATCATAGTTTATATACTGTTAACTATTTGCCCATAGCTGGGATTTAACAGGTGCTACCAAGCGGATCACTTTGGACCTGGGAACATCCATAAATTTAAGAAAATCGTTCCACATTCCCAAAACCTCGTGATGCAAATTTTTGTTTTTGATTGCAGTTTATCGTCTTACCCATCTTGTCTAAGTGGGGTGATGGAGTTAATACTGCGCAAAAATGGCCACTTGGAGGGATTTTTAAAATGGCTTCATTCATCTCTCATAAAAATCTCTGTCTTTTTTATTTTGTTTTTTATTGTTATATAAACTGAGAAAATTATTTTTTTGAATGCCCAGCCCTGGGGAAGAAATGGTGGGGCCAAAGAATGATTATTGCAATAGAGGGATAGGGAATTTAATAATTTATATCGAGAAAAGGCAACTGTAAACGTATTGAGGGGGCATTGTAAATAAAATCAGTTGCCCAGGTGCAACGCGCTTGGGTCCCGTTCTTTAAAAAGATAATTCACATCTCGTTTCAAAAAAAAAAGACATATATTTAAAGTGTTATAAAATATTTTTTTTGGAGGTTTTATTTTTTGCATTTTATCATTCTATTTGTAAAGTCTTTTTATATTGTAATTATTTTTATGATACAAAAGTTAACTGCGTATAAATTTTTTCTAGATTTTTTTAATATCTAGAAAGGAATAGGGCAGTTGACTTCCAATTTGCATTTATTTAAATATAAATTACATAATATAGGTTTTCTTAATTAGCAATTATGTTTCTTTTTTTTCTCGAACTTAAAATTTTTAATTTGAAATTTTCATACAAATCTTTACACTATATCAATTTTATTAATCAAAATTGAAAATTGTTCAATCCATCCATGAAATAAAAATAAAATTTGAAAAAATCAATTTTCTAAAAAAATGTCAATTCACCTTTATTTAAATCTTGAAGCATTATGAGTAGTTTAGTAGTTTAAAATTCATGATCGCCATAATTAAAGATGTGTTTATGAACTACTAATCCGATTATGACTAATAGTCTAAAATTTATATTTTCAGGTTGTATATCAATGGTGTCTTCAGCTCTTGGAACCATGTTAGGTGGTGTTATCTCTTCAAGACTTCGACTTGAGGTGCCAAGAACTTATGAAAGTTTACTTATTATTCTGAAGTCTTTTTTTTCACACTAATTGATATCTTTTGCCTTTCCTTACACCATAAATTTTGAAATTCTAATAAACTGGAAATGGCATAAAAAATTATATAAATTTAACTTGAATTCTTTTTGTTCAATATATTTAATAAGGAAAAACCATTAATATAAATCTCATAAATTCCAGTACAGATAATAGGAGTTGTCACCGTCGCATGGCACATTGGATTTTTTGAATCGGTCAAATGTTCTTAAACAAAACAACAACACGAACATGAACTGCGTACAGTTTATCAATAATTTTAAACACAACGTACAACGCTATATTCAAAAATTGAAAGATTCAACAAAAGACTAAATAGACAGTTTGTATATACATATATATATATATAGGGGGGGTGTAAAACTTCAATAAGTATATCTGTAAAGGGACTATATGAATAAAAAGCAAAATGAAAACTTATCTTAGTCGACGCGCATGGTCCTCTGAGGGACTTTATCAAGGCAAATGTGACAATTTAATTTTGTAACATGTATTTATATACAAGAGCAAAAATGTTATTGGTTTTTCAAAATTTTTGCATTTGCCTTTATAATGTCCTGTAAAACAAAATTTGAAAGTTTAATTTCATATTTATTCATTATATAAATATATATATATATATATATATATATATATATATATATTTTATTTAAATATAGTGAAATTTATTGAAATATGAAAGCTTTTAACCGATATCAGAATGATTATATTAGAATATATATATATATATATATATATATATATATATTTATGAATAAAAATGACAATAGAAAAACTGGTAATTGCTGACGCGTTTCGTCCAATGTGGACTTTATCAAAGTAAAATATGAAAATGAAATTAAATGAACAAAGTAACTAATAAAAACAAAAACAGAATGTACCGAGCAACTGGAATGTAGAGAAACACTATTTTCATATTTTTTAACTGAAAAATAACGTCAGAGATTGTCACTTGTGGAGAATATTGTCATTATATCTGTGTTGAAGTATTCAACCATTTTCTTTCGATTTTATGAATCTGTTGTGCATATTTGTTTGTATTAGCATTAATTTTGTTAAGAAAGGTGAAATAGGGAAAAGGCCTGGGCGTAAATTAATATTTGGGTAATTTTCTATGGCGGCACTCTCCAGAAATTTTCCTTCTGAGTGAGTTATTTTTTTTTTTTTATGAGTGTAGCATTTTTTAAAATCAAAATTATGGTTGAATTTATTTCTATGTATGACTATTGCATTAGCTAAGTTGTTTTTTTTGAGAGGTCTCTTTTGTGCTCATAAATGCGTTTTTTTCAAACTTCTACTTGTTTCTCAAATATATTGTCTTGAAGTTTACCGATTAAATCGGAGAAATTTCAAATAAATATATTGTTTTAATATAACAGACAACGAATGTTTATTATGTTTTATCATCTTCATTTTCCATGCGCCATATAATTTTAATGATAAAACATGAAAAACATAATGACCATTCATTGTCTGTTATATTTAACAATATATGTTTGATACAATGATCTGTTGGAAAATTAATATATATATTCTTATATTCATATATTATATATTATATATATATATATATATATATATATATATATATATATATATATATATATATATATATTTTTTTTTTTTGTATCTGTAAAAGAGACAAAATGAATAAAAAGAGACGAGAGAAAAAATCGTCATAGATATAATCAGAACTAAAAACACCCATAAAAAATAATCTCAGAAGCGGGCATATATACAATAAATTGCCAAAACTGTTCCTCACAATACACTGGGAAACATGCAGAAATTGAAAAAAAAAACATATCTATGAGCACAAAAGGGGCTTCGTAAATATCAATTTTAAAATGCATTAGTCACATACATAGATAAATTCGACCACAATTTTCATCGAAAAAATGCCACACTTATCAAAAGAGAAAGTAATTTACTCAGAAGCAAAATCTTTGAAAGTGTCGCCATCGAATGTTATCAAAATATCAACTTAGACCCGGTTTTTCCACCAATCATTTTTTCCTGAAAGAATTACTACTTTGCCAAGCCAACATATACAACCACAAATATGTCGAAAAAATTATCAAATCCATTTTTGAGCCTTTGAAGATGTATTTTATACGTCCAAAAAAATACCATAACATGAATAAAAAAATACAAATACTCATTTTAAAAAATAAAATAAATAATTTAATTTTTATGAAAATGAACTTTGTTTAGAATAATTTCGTGTCCTCCACATATTTTTGATATATACAATATATATATAATGAACCGAAAAAAAATTCCAAAATATTGAAATTTCACATTTTAGGTCTTTTTAAATCTATTTAAATGCCTTTATCCACTGTTACATGAAATCCTTGAGGCGGTGGAGAAAATATTTGAATACAAAAAATAACAGGAGATAACTAACATCCATTAGACATATTTATTTTGGAACTAGATGAAAATACCCCAATGAAAGAAATAAAGTTTCAGGACATTCCAAAAAGAAGAAGATAAAAAGACCGAAAATTGTTTGACAATAAATATAAATATTAAATAATGTTATAATTTCTTTATTTCAATCATAAATAAATTAAATGTAAATATAAAGTATTTGTTTAAATCATTCCATATTATATATATATTATATATATATCAGAATAAACTTATTAAACTTGAATAAATATATGTATTTTTTTAAATGTTTTATTTCAAAGGTGTATAAAGAAATGCTTTACTTTTTTAAAATAAAATTGTAATTTTAATATATTTTTGGAAGAAAATATAAAAAATGGAAGTTTCAAAATGTTTAAATAAATATAAACTTATTAGATTTATTTATTTCAGACAAATAAATTTTTTTTAATTTTATTTGATAAAAAATAAATTACAAACAATAAAAAATTTGCGAAAATATCATAAAAATTTATATAAAATATGATTCAATTAATGAATAAATGGTATTATCACATTCAACGATGAAACAAAAGCTTTAAATTCAATTAAAGTTGAAAATGAAATTTTTTAGTCAAAACAATTAAGTTATCTAGAATTTTTTTGCGGATTTTTATTTGCATATTTTAATTTTTTTGATTCAATTTTGGTAAATAAGGATTTTATTTTTGTTTGTTTAAAAAAATTTATTTTCAATAAAAAAAACGTTAAGTTGAATATAAAATATTTTTTTAGTTTTTTAGATGTAAAATGCTTCAAATGTTTTATAATTACTAAAATAATTTAAAAAAGTTAATTATATAATTTATTTTAAAAATATATTATAAAAATTTAATCATTACTTTAATTTTATTTTAAATAATTTTCCTATGATTTTTGAACAACCAGCTATATTTGGAATAATAGAAGAAACATTTATTTTCTATAAATAACTTTTTCATTTTTTTCAATTTTCTGAATGAATCTGTTAATTCATTATCAACCTCATTTTGAAATTAAATAAAAATCTTTTTAGACATTTCATTATTCTTACATAATAAATATTTCAATTAAGTTCATAAATTACTTTCCTCGAAAAGTTTGTTTATTTATTTAAAATTTTTATACATATACATGAATGTAAAAAAGATCAGAAATCTGGATCACATTTAAGAAATTTGTCAAATTGACGTTTTAAAAAAATTTTTATGCTAAAAAACTATTAAAACAAACATAAAAACTTTTAATTTATTTTTGAGATCATAAGAATAAACAATTATTTTTAAATATACATGGGAGAATTTGTTTATCAGTTGTTTTAAATATCTTCAAAATAAAATTTGTTTTTTATATTGAATTTAGGTATTCTTGGACATTTTGAATTAATTTCAACTAATTCAAGAATCAGAAAGAATCAAAAATTTAAAAAAAGCAAGGTTGATTTTAAGAAAAAATTTAAAGTTGGAAATTAAAATTAAAAATGTATATGAATATTATAAACCATCATTCTTATTCAAATACTGATATTTTTTTTTATTTATTTATTTATATATTTATATTATTGTAAAATCTCAAAAAAAAAAAAATATATTTATATATTTAGAATTTACCATCAGAAAACATTTCCAATAAAAAATTTAGTTTTAAGAAATTTCAGGAATAAAACCTGTCATCTTTAAATTATAGAATATATAAAAATAAGTTAAAAAAAATTTTGAATATATCTTTCAAAAAATAATATGTATTTAATTTAATAATGTTTTTAAATTTTAATTATTTTATTATGCAAAGATAATAAATAAAATCCTAATGTAAAAAAATGCATAATTTAAAATAATTTCCTTCAGTCGGAGTTTTTTAATAATATTTTAAAAATTATATTCGTAAGACTTAATAAAAAGAAAATTTAGAATTAATCATTGAAGAAGATAAACTTTCATTAATATGCTAAGAGGAATAAAAATGTTGGATAAAAAAAAGTTAACACCGAAAATGATATTCAGAAAATGAAAAAAAAAAAGGATTAATATTATTTAAAATTAAGGAAAATGATTTTGGAATGCATTTCTATATTTTTGAAAAAATGAAATCATAAAACCAAAATTCAAATTTTTGTTTCGTTTTGATATTGTTTTATATTATCATGATGTTATATTATTAATGGTCATTATTTAAATATCAAGTAAGAAATTTAAAAATATATATCAAACTAAATTGAAAAAATTAAAAATTTATTCTATTTAAATTAATGGTATGTTTTGAATTATTTAATTTAAATAGAATACAGGAATAATATTAAAGAAAATCTGCAACAAAATATTGTAAAAGAATATATTTTTTTAAAAGTGTAATTTTGTTCTTTGAGTTTTGAATTATATAGAAAACAATTTAAGGCAGGTTTATTTATATTTTTCATTGTTTTATATATATATATATGTTATATATATTCATAAATTTATGTTAATGTCCATTTTTATATCATTGATATTTAAAATATTAAATTGATTTCAATTAAATTATTATTTTTTCAAACTACATATCAAGGATAATTTTATCTGTTTCCAGTTTTTCTTTTTATCAAATTTTTAAAACCCACAAAATTCAAAAAATAAATTTTAAAATAATGCAGCAATTTACGAGAATTAAAAAAAAATTTTATAATAGTTCGAATATAAAAAAATATTAAATTCATGTTTTATATAATAAATGTATGCAAATCAACACATTTAAATTTAGAATTATCAATAAAATTTAGAAAATAAATAATCATTTGTGAAAAATATCTCGGAAATATTAATACATGATGCCAGGTTTAAAATATATTTTTGTTTTTATAAATTAAAAAATTCGAAAACTTTTAAAATGGGATAAATGACAATTTTTTCTCATTTTTCAATATTATTTTTGGTGCCTTGCTCATACAATTTATGGCATTCCATTGGTTTTTTATTTACAAATTTATCTTCCATATGTACAATAAATCATAATTTAAAATAACAAATTTTACATTTTAATGATGATTTTTATTACAAGATCGTAAAAAGATAAAAAAATCTTTTCATTTTTTTTATTTATCATCTTGGAATTGAAAAAAAAATTGAACAAAAATTTTAAAAAATAAAAATGATTTTAAAATTTTTTCATGACAGAATTTTTTTTAAAAAAATTAAATTTAGTTTTTTAAAATTACTTTTAACGAACAAAAATTCTGAATCTTTATAAAATATATTGAAAAACTATAAAATAAAAAAAAAATGGTTATTTTATTTAGAAAATTTAAAATATTAATATTTTTTTAAACTTCAAAAAAAGATTGAAAATTTATATTATAAATATAAATAAAGGTTATTAAATATTCTATTAAAAATGAAACAAGGGTTAACAATTTTCAATCATTTTAAATATATATATATATATTTAACGTGATGGGTTTGTTTCATATAAATTTATTTATAAATAAAAATTTTCTTAAAACAATATTAAAAAAAAAAGATTTCAAAAAAATATTATTTCTGGTTTATTTATATACAATAATCTTGGACAAAACTTTTATAAAAGAAAAGATATATATAATGAATTGTTTTTTTTTTTCAAATCTAAATTTTATTTATATTTAAAATGGTCAAAATTAGAATATATATTTATGTTATAAAACAATGAAAATATTTAAATATAAAATATATATAAAATGTGTATATTTTTAAATTTACTGTATTGATAATATAAATATTTATATGAGGAAGGTTCAAAGACATCTATCAATTTATAAAAATATAATAAAAAAAAATATTTATTTATTTTATATATATATTTAATTTTGAGTTAGTTTAAATACCAATTGATTAAAATATTTTAATTTTAAATATACTAAAATTAAACTTCTTTGTTATGCATATTACCTATTCGAAATTTATCAAACTGATTCAATGTTTACTATAAATCAAAATCAAAAATTTAATATTTAATTTAAATGTAATTTCAAATTAAAACATTTATGATATATATAAATATTATATATATATATAAATAAATATATATTATATATATATAATATATATATATTATTATAGATTTTATTAATATTGGTATATAAGTTCAATACAAATGTTTAATATTAAAACCAACCATTGAAATCTGAATTATGAAATGACAATCATATTTTAATGAAATTGAATAATGATACAAAGTTCAAAACCAATTTATTTAAAAGATTTGATATATTGTATTTATATTTTTTTATAAAATGGGATAAACTTCGCCATATCTTATAAATAAAATGGCGGGGAATTCGATTTTTTCGAAAATTATTAAATGCTGCCCAATTTTTAAATATCCAATATTGTATGAAATATAGGTACTGTTATTTAATAAATGAAGCTGTCTATGTAATCTGTTATATGAAAAAAAAACTTATATATTAACGTAGATCTGTTTTTATGATAAAATTAACAACTGAAAAATAGACATTTTGTTTCTTTTGATTTGGTGGACTGTGTTGAGAATAATTTTTGACGACAGGATTATAAAGATTCAGTTAAGAACGGATCAGGGCTACATGGAATGTAGGGGAAATGGATAAGAAAAGTTGAAATATTGTTGTGTCACCTGTCAATATAAAATAACACCCTTGAGCGCTTAGCCTTGGAGCGGGTAGAATGGAGATCAACGTGTTTTAGTGGACTCGGCAATTTTCAATCTGCTTGTCTGAATCATCTTCAAGAAGCGAGAGCAAGATCTAAAAGGTCAGCCAATCTAACAGTTATCTATTCTCACAATCCTCACACTTGCTCCATATGTGGCCTCCTTTGTAAATCACTAGCGAGTCTTAAATGCCACTTAAGATTATCGCACAAAATTTCATAACTGAATCAATAAGCTGTCAGATCCTCATACGTCGAAACCGACGGGAGAGTCCATTATTATTTTAATAATATTTCTTTTATTTGCTCAGAAAAAGATAATATATTTTTGAAAGTCTGTTAATCATTTATAGATAATCCTTAAATTTATCTCCCTCGGCCATTTTTCATTGTACTTTTTTTTTAATTAAAGATATTTTAACCCCAAATATGTTTTCCATTTAAAATTCCAGGTAATTTGATACTAACGCTTAATTTTCTTTTTGGTTCTCTTGACATAAAATTTCTTCAGGTTTTTTAAATTTTTATTTATGATTGAAATAAAGGGTAATAAAGAAAAAAATGTTTGGCATACATAAAAGTTATTATGTAGATTTTTTTTTTTATTAAAACGCCCTCTATAAAATATTTCTCAATTTACAGAAGACCTTATTTTTCATTAAATTTTATCAATTTAAAAAAAAAAGGTATTCCTGATTCATATTAATTCAGACATATCTAATGAAAAAGAGTTTAAATGTAATCAAAAAATTGGAATTTCTGTCGTTTTGTCAGATCATCAACTGGTGTTTATTTTTACATTATTGTATATTTAACTTATATAATATTTTGTCAAATTTTATCAACAATTAATATTAATTTTTTTTACAGATATTTATATATTACATTTATTTTTTGTTGAAATTTGAAATATTTAAAAGTAAAATTGAAAGAAAAAACTTAGAATATGTTTTAAAAAATTTTGAACCAAAAAAAAAAAACTTCTTTTTCATGTTTTTTTTTTTTATATGATGCAAAGATTTCCTTTTTTAAAATTTGCATTTTTTTCAAGATTAAAGGCAAGTAAATGTCTTTGAAATTTGGGTTTTGCAAAAAATAATAAAACTTTAGAAATTCAAATATGAATCAAACAAATTGTTTTAGTGTGTAGTAATTTTTCTGAAACTTGGACATACTATCATATGAAAAATTTATATATATCTGAAAACACTCCATTTTAATATTTATTTATGTTTTTTCCTTTATTCATGGAATTGAATCCTTTTCAGGTAATTTTCGCGATGATGAAAATTTTGGATGAAAATAAAACAGTTTTGTTTTTGTTTTCCAGAAATTTTTGAGCTAACATTTATGCCTTTTTTAAAATATTTTTTTTATATAAAACAAAAAATTAAATAACTAAACTTTTTTTTTATTTAGTATGGTTAATCCATCTTTAATGACCATTTTTTTTTTCTGCCATTATCTACAGAATTTTATTTTTGCAAACGAATCTTTTAAGATATTTCCTTGAACCCGAGCCAGAAAAATCTTGAACATTCTTTTTTGGACACCGTAGAGGCAATTTTTCGTGAAACAAATGCCACATTTTTGTATTTTTTTAAACCCGGTATCGATGTTTGCATTGGGATACTAATATATAAAGATTTGTATTTACTAAATGTGATAATTTAATGAGGTTTTTCTTCGTTTATATTTTGTTATATTCTCTTTTTTATATATATCCGTTTTTCATTAAAATACATGTTTCCCAAAGGAATATTTTTCAGTTCCATAAAAGTGGATAAACCCCGTTTTAAAAAACGTATAATTAATTTTTCCCAACCCTCTTTGGCAAAATAAATTTTTTTTTATATAGTAATATTTTATATTTATATATGTGTATATAAAATTGAAGAAACCATTAAATTCATTCCTGCAGGACATGTCAACCAGCAAATGAAAAGGAAATAAAAAGAAAAAGAATTTAGAAAAAAGAAGATTTATTTTAAAAGATTTTCTTTAAATTTTAATTACCTCAGTTTTGAATTTGAGATATCGGAAGGCAAGAAGACTGGAGATAACATGTTCCACATCCAAATAGAAGGTTCTCATGTATATAAATTATTTAATTTCAAAACCAATTTACCAATAGTTAAACAAAAATTTAATTTTTTCTTGAAAACATGATAATTTTTAAAATCATTTTATCTTCTTTCTTAACGATAATTTTTTGTTTATAATTTTTTTTGATAGGAGAAAAAAAGGGTTCTAAAGGTTTATATCTTGTTTGATTTTATTAACTTCTATAGCATTAAAAACAAAATTCATAAACCAAGTTAGATTGTAACATATATATATAAAGACAGCTATGTAAAATATAAATATATATATTATCTCTCATGATTTGTATATATTGTATATATATATTAGATGAAAATTGAAAGCTTTCAATTGGATCAGAAAACATTTAGGGGGTTAATTTTTGTTATTAAAAAATTTAAATCAGTTAAATAGAATATTTTTAAAAACAAAAATTCCCCTAAATTTTATATTGGAATATATAACTTTTTTTCAGGATCAATTAAATATTTTACAGAATCATGTAAATTTATTTTTAGCCTGATTATTAATAATATTTATGATTCATAAATGAATGTGGAAAAATTTCCATTCATCAATTCTTTGGGGTTCATGAAGAAAAATGAAAAAATTGTCTCCATCTCCACATAAACAAAAAACGAATCTTCCTCTATTGACAACTTATTAATTGGAAAAATTTTTTTTGGGACAAACTTGAAAAGATTTAATATATTCTATTTATATATTTTTAAAAATAAAATCTTTTTGTTAAAAATAAAAAACAAAAAGTAAATTTTATCAAAAAACAGGAAGAATTTTACTTTTGCCAAAAGTGGAAATTAATTGGTCAAATTAACTCTTTGAAGGATAAATAACATGAGACAAACTTTTTTTGTTTTCATTCGAGAATGGACTGCTTCTCATTATGACTCATTTTTCCAGACTTGGTGATTGAAACAGTCCCTATAAAAATTGTTTTGTTTTTCATTGAAAAACTTATTAAAATATTTTTCAAAACATCTTTTAAGGCGTTTATTTTCTTTCGTTTTTTTTCATCTTTGTGGAATTTTTTGTATTAGAAGCTTTAATGACAAAATTCCTTCCTGGAGTTAAACAAATATATTAACAGAAACAGTAATACAAACTTCTCAAACTTTCAAGAAAACTTTTAAGGGTTGGATGTAAATTGAGAATCAAAATTTTGGCATCCACCTTTCAGCATTCTTGCCCTCAAATTTTATAGGGTTGGAGGAACGTTTATAAATTATGAAAAATCCCCTAGAAAAAATATCCATCAAAATGTTTTTTATTTGTAGAACCAATATTTTTTGAAATGAATTAAAACTATTATTTATAATTATATAATAATTTTCATGCCACCTGTTGATATTAATATCTTATATAATAAATGTATCTTTAATATTTAATCAATGAAAAAACACTACAGTGTCTAGTTAATGTAACAAACCTGATGTATTATTATTGTATATATAAAATGTAAATGTTTTTCAGAACGCTGTCCCAAATAATGAAAAAAAAAAAAATGAGCCATTTAAAAAGCATATTTAAATAGAATGTGCAATAGATCTTTTTGATTCATCTTGTTGGCATGTAATTATTTTCAAATGGAACATATATTTTTTTGGAATAGATACCTTTAAGAATTTTTTTTTGAAATTTTTTTATTACGCCAAAAAATTTTATGGATTTATGTTCTTTTTAGGACAATTAAAAGATTGGCTCAACGCACTAAAATTAAAATTTTAATTTGAAGATATAAACAGGTTTAATGTTCGTGAAGTTTTCAAAAATTGACTATAAAAAACAAAAAACCCAATATTTGAACTATAACTTGATTTCTAGTCAGGATTGTGTTTTCCTTGCTTGGTTGGGGACCATTTTTTTATTTTTTTAATTTTTTTTTTTTTACCTGGGAACAATATATAAGATATTCAATTTCAAATATTTCCATAACAAAATCCTTTGTAAATAATGTAGTTTTAAAATATTGAAAAATCAATCAAAAGTCGGATCAACACCCACCTTTTTTTTTAAACAATGAAAAATTTGTTAGGCAATTTTTATTTTAAAATTGTACTGATCTATTTCTGAAGAGACATTTAAAAGTAATTACTAAAAAGTCTCTGAAATATTGGAGTGATTTTGGGAAACTTATAAAGAATTCAGTTTCAGTCGGGAGAATCCAGTAATATTTTTAATTGTTCATTCACAGTATTTTAAATATGTGATCTCTTACATTTTTATTAAAAAACTGGTTAATTTGGATTAACTTAGTTTTTCAAATTCATTTGCAATTTTACAAAACAAATATCTATTATAAATATGCCTAAAGCAGCAATATTATTTAAATACTTTTAAATTTATATATATCCAAAATTTATTTAAATAGAGGCTCTTGCATGTTTCATAACAAAATTTTTGAAGCAAGACAGAAGATGTTTTTAAACAACTTTTTCATAAAATGAAAATAAAGAAAATATTGGGATAAATTTTAAAGATGAATTAGTTTATTTATTTTCTTTTGGACAAATGTTTTAAGAAAATCCATTTAAATAATTTTATATCATTTTAAAAAGAAATAAATTAAATGAAAGTTTTTTTTATGAATGAAAAAACTAAAGTGGTAAATATCCAGGAGATAAAATGAAAGGCTCTTGAAGAGGAAAGTTTGAAGAGAATAAATGAAAATCATTCTGGGATCCATAAAGATTGAAATAATTTCTTTTGGTTGAATTTATTTTCTTTGTCTGAAAAAGAAGAGATTTATTTTGTGTTCACTCTGTGAAAAGGCAAAGGCATTAATTTTCTTTAGAAGAATGAATGTTAAACTAAAGTTTGAAAATGAAATTCTCTCTTTTCTCAAATATTTAGTGACTAATTTAAAGATGAGATTCTTTGGGAACGAGGTTTCTTTAGAAGATCGTAAGTTTTCCCAAAAAATCGATTTTGAAAAAAGATTTCGGAAGAATAATCATCTCCTGTTTGGCCTTCCCAAATTTACTCAGATCAGGGCCAACCAATATGGCAATGAAGAATTTTAAACGATTTTGCTGAATTAATCCGAACTTTTAAAAAAATAAAAAATTTTAAAATTGGTTTGATTATTTGCCATATCAATGGTTGTGACCATTTATTTAAATGATATTTCTTCGAACAATTATTTGTTTTGGATAATAAGTTTAAAAAAAACAAATGTGTCTCATTTAGATTTAACATTTGAGGAAAATGTTGAAACAGATATCGTTTCAACATAAAAATATCTAGATAAATCTGAATTTTTGAAGAAAAGATTTGAAACAACAAAAAGTATATTTCTCGAAATAGTGTACCATGTAAGAAAAATAGTACAAAAAATGAAGTTATTTACAAGAATTTTTAAAAGATTTTTTCGAATCATTAAGGAAAAAGAATATTTTGAAGACTTGTGCTAAATCAAGAAAATTGAACAAATTTAAAGTTTTCAAATCAACCAACGGAAAAAAAGTTCTTATAAAACAATTATAAAGGTCGGGAGAGCTGTCCAAAAAACAGATTTTTTCCCAAATTTATTTCATAGATGTTTTTTCATTCAAATTGAATAAATTTTCTTTGCAAATTTAAATAAAATGACATATGACATTTGAATATCTACATTATGGGCCTTGCAATGCATCATGAATAATAAATTGAATGTTTACCTTGAATACTTCAATTTTAGCGGGTTTTTTCATTTAATTTCTTACTAAAATTGAATCTCTCAATTATATAAAATCTTCCTTCATAAAATTATCTTTATTCTTGAAAAAAAATAATGTTTTTCATATCTGGATGCCCTTTTAGATTCAACACTCTTCAAAAGTTTTTAAAATCATTGGTATATAAATAAATCCTATTAAGGAAGAAAAAAAATTTAAAAAATTCCATCCTGTTATAAAAATAAACGATTTCAAAGGATACTCTTTATCTTCTTTAGCCTCAAATTTAAAATTTTTTCTGTTCTAATCCAAACCATCTATTGGATTCGGGATGAAATAATAGTCTCAAATTAATGAAAAACAATAGATATGAAAGATAGCAAATGAATGTATTGTGAGATAAAGAGTTTATGTTTAAGTTAGTAGATTTATTTTTGGTTTTAAATTATGAAATATATTTCAATCCTGGATATTCATACGATAAAATTCTTAGTCAAGAAATATTGCAGACATCCTCTTTTTAAAAGAAGTTGGCATTTAAACACAAATGATTATTAATTAAATTTATGTTAACAAACATATCCGATATTTTTCAATCTTAACATTTAAAACGTTTAAGAGTTTTTTCCAGCATTTAATAAACCGTGTCAAAATATGTGATATAGGAATCCTAGAAAATATGTTACAATGTATGACCACGCATTTTTTAATTTACAAAAAAATATCCTAAATGCACCGGCCCCCAAATGAATACACAGATTAACTCTGAAGAAAAAGGAGTTTGTCATGATCAAATGGATTGGTGACAAATTTTCTATAATATATTAATTCGAAAAGGTTTGTGTTATATTTGCCCGTGGTAAAAGGATTTTAAAGGCGTTTAGTGGATTTAGTGGATTTGTACTCCATAAGTAGTTTCTCTCATTGTACAAACAGAATTTTCATAAAGGATGAGTTTTGGATAAATGTGTTTAAAAATATTGGTTATTTTGATTTAAAACCAAAATAGTTCTCAAAAATTTTTTGGAAATGATTTTGTTTTTTGCAGTTTGTATATTCTCTAACTTATTTTGAAGATATGGAAAATGCTACATATTTCTAAAAATAAATTTCAGTTAAGTTCAGATAATCCTTCTTTTCGTCGAAACAATAATCTTTATTGAACCAGTTTCGTTTTTTATAAAAAGCAATTAAAATAAGGGTCTGCTATAAGAACAATGTAATGTTTTTTTCAGTTTTTCAGTTATATTTTTTTTTTGGATACCATGTTGAAAAATTCAGCCTTAAAGATGATTGCATTTCCGTAATCAAACCTGGTTAATAATTTGAAAAATGATGTAAACTCTGTAAATAATTTAAAGTTTGGTGCATGGTTTCAGTGAAAAACCATTTTGGAATTGGAAAACGTTATTCCCATTTGAATATATTTCCTTCTCTTGCTAAGTTTTGAATCTTCACAAAATCTAAAAAGATAAAGGCTATGGTCTATTCTACTAATAGTGGACAGAAAATACATTATTTTATTTCTGCAAAGGCATTTAAAACGATTTCTGGTTTTAAAAAATTTTTTTCGGTTTATTCTATTTTTAAAATTAAATGATGATATTTCACATTTTCTGAAATCAACATTTGTATAAGATCAAAATATAATTCCCAAAATTTGAAACACTGATAAACACTAGAATGTGTGGATGAATTAAAAAGGAAAATTGATTTTTTTCAAAATCCTAACAGATTTGTTATAAGACATAAAGAGGCATGAAACGTTTTGCTAGCAATTTAACATATATTTAAATCCAACAATTCTAAAATTAACCTCCCCATTGCCGGATCTAGAACGGCTCAAACGTTACATAAGCCATTATAAAATAAATTCAATTAGTAAATAATCATAATATTCATCTCAAGGATTGAAGACTTGAATAGTCATCACATATATATTCCTTTTATATATTTATATATACATATATATAAACATTTTATATATATTTCGATAAATGAATTTCAATTATTAATATATATGATAGTTTATTCACATACAGAACAATATTATAGTTAGTATATATAATTGTTATATATTTTCAGATGGTGTATTGAAAAACAGATTTAATTTATTCTCAGACCCAATATGCCATTCTCTGTGAAAAAATTTCTGACTTTTCATTGATGTTGAGGTCAAACCTAAATAACAAAACTGATATATAACATACACAAATGGTTTTTGACATTGTAAATTATAACATACTATTTTATATTATAGCATATATATAAATGTCTTGTCACTTCATGAATGTCAAGACCGATTTCTGAGATTTGTCCAAACCATCAGCCTCTATTAAAAATTGAAAAAATTTGACGAAGATAGTTAAATAAAAATAAATACTTTTTAAAAGGTGATTATTACTATAAAGTTCACTTTGTTTCAGAGTTATTTCATTTAAAAATGCAGCCCTGAGAAAAATGTCATTAACCACTTTTATAGACTCATGCCAGTTATAAAAGTTTTTGAGAAAATTAATCATGAGAACCTATTTGACAAATAATAAAACAAAAAAAACAAATTGTGTCTAGAACATTTTAATTCCAATCAAACACAAAATTTTCATATAAATATTTAATATATATATAATTTATATATATTATCATTTTTTCAGTGATGGATTCTAAAGAGATCCTCTACACATTGTTTGTTTTTGAATTTTTACCAAATCTCAAATTTTCATACGGTATTAAGTTAACTAAAATTTATTTCACTGTTTGAAGTTAGCATTCGATTGACAACATTTCAAAGATGTCCATCACAAAATGTATAAGTCGAAGAGCAAGTCTTTTTTAAATTATTTGCAAAAAAAAGTACACGCGTCTGATTTGAAACTTCTAAAAAATAGTTCATAATTTGTAAAAACCATAAAGTGTATAGTCAGCACCAGCTAATATTTCTGGGAAAAGGGATGTCAGTTCAGTGAAGGGTCTCAAACCTGGAACCATCAAGCAGATGACTCCCCGCATCCTCTTTTAAATATAAAAATTCTTCCATTTATTTAAAATTAAAATAGACAAAACTTGGCTATACTATGCATATTTTAACAGAAAAAATATATATAATATATATATATATATATACAATTGGATTAACTACATTTTGTTTTACATATATCGTTTAAAAATGGATAAAAGATCATCCTAATTTTGAAATTAAATCAAAGACAAAATTTCTCCCAAACTGGACAGGCTGGTAATTTGAACCCTTGAAGTCTTTTCTGGAGCTGAAATGATGTTAGGCTGGTAATAGTTTCTGAAAGAACTTAATGAAGATACAACGAACAAACTGGAAAATATAAAAACCCTCGCGAAAAAAATAAAATGATCTGTAAGAGACACCGGACAGATGCAAGACTCTTGGACAAATTTAAACAAGAAAAGATAAATATTTATATATCATAATATATGGTATATATATATATATATATTTACGATTTTATATATATAGAATAAATTTATTAATAATATAATACCATTTTTAAATATCTATATATATATATATATATATATATATATAATTATTTTATAAAAAATTTATAACATTGTCAGGTTATAAATCACTACAAAAATGGCCATTTTTGTTTCAGCACACTCTGTCTTATCAAGTGATGGTGTTGAAAATAAAATAAATGGTTTTAAAATGTTTCAGATTAATTAACGATGAAAAAGTTTGAGGGGAGCATTGTTGTTTATATCAGAATAACCAATCAAATCTCTATATATAAAAGATTCAAAAGCCCTTTACATATATGAATATATATTATAGCTATTTAGATCTTTAAATCCAATCAAATTAAAAATAATTTTTACTAACTAATTTTTTATAAATTTATATGAAAAACTATTCATTTAAAATTATCCAAAACTTGAAATTTTTAAAATCCAAATTTAGCACTAATAAAAAACTTATAACATCAGTATGAAAAGAAAAATATACATGTGTTGTTAGATTCATTTCTTCATTGAAATTTTTACTCTAGCCCTTCTATGCTTTCCGGTCATCTGATGTTGAAAATAAATTTTTGTGGTTTCGTTTTTAAAAATTAAAATATGGTACACAACTGACACATTACCTCTGTGTGTAGAATATAATATATAAACCATATATAATTAGATTCAAACACACACACAAAATGTATGTATGTATAGCATTAAAAATCTTTAAATATATAAATATATGGGGGAATATACTAACTAATAATTATTTAATAATATATGATGTGTGTGTGTATAAATCAAAATGTGAATACAAAATGTACACATAGTCACTATGTGTGTTTAAAACTACATATGTGTGTGTGTGTGTATATATATATATTATGTGTGTGTTCTTATTGAATTATATGTTGTGTGTGTACATATACATTCAGTCATTGTGTAATACATGTATATATATATTTTTCTTTTATCCCAATCTGTGTGTGTATTTATTTTGTGTGTATTTGTATATATGGTCTTGTGTGTGTGTGTATATACATGTGTGTGTAATTTTCGGAAAATACATATATTTTTATTTACTGTGTGCACATACATGTCAGTGTGTGTGTGTGTGTACAACCAATGTGTGTCAATTCATGTGACCACCATATCTAGGACAACCTTGTGTGTCTGTGAAAAATGTGTGTTTGTGTGTGTGTATTACACACAATTAATGCTTTTGTGCTCTACATACATAGACACCTTTACACATACAGTACATATATTTGTGTTTGTGTAGAAATTATATATATATATATGACTTTATATTTATATATATGTTTATTTGTAGATGCAATAAAATATGTATATGTGTGTGTGTTGTGTGTGTATATAAACAATGTGTGTGTGTGTTTAATTTATATTTTATGTGTTTTTTTGTGTGTGTGTGTGTGTGTGTGGTATATCATATTGTGTGTTTTGTATGTGTGTATATTGTGCATAGAAATGTCTGTGTATAGAATGTGAAAATTTATATTTATAATAAATTGCGTGCATGTTTTTTATTATCATTATGTTTGTAGAAATATATTTTTATAAATGTATGTGTGTTCAAACGAAATGTATTTCGAGCAATGAAAATGTATGTAATATAAATATCGATGTGTGTGTGTGTTGTATTTTTTATATTTAAATGTATATATATATGTAAAGATGTTTGTGTGTTATATCGTTTTTTGTTTGCCTAAAACAATAATAAATATTATTTGTTATGTGATATAATTATATATTTTTAACGAGGGTTTATGGTTTTATAATTTCTTCATTTTAATGTATTAAATAATATATGTGTTTTAAATATATATATATATATATATATATAAAAGGAAGTTATAATTAAATATATAATTAGTGTGAAATTAATATGATAATAGTGGAAGAGCGTTGTGATATATATTATCTATATTGTGTCTGTGGATATATGAATATATATATCTAATATGTCTATATGTATATAAATTTGTAAATTATATATACCAATGTATAAAATGTATATGCGTATATGTCACATTTTTTCGAATATAAAATGTTAGAAATGTTCACATACCTTCTTTTTTTTTTTTAGTGTGTGTGTGTGTGTGTGTGTGTGTGTGTGTGTGTGTGTGTGTGTGTGTGTGTGTGTGTATAATAGTATGTCCTAGGTGCTTATCTATATCCATATATTTGTTTTTGTTGTGTCACGCAAATACAAACCCATTCATTTACTTTAATAAAATGGAGAAGAAAGCTTGGAAAAAAATATATACATCTATTGATCAAGTAACCGGATGTGTTTATTCGTCTTTTCGAACGTAATTTCCATAAATTTTTTGAAATCATTTATATTTTTCTTTCTCAATAATTTTAAGTTTTTTAAACTTAATAGTGATTAAATTTAGTTTTAAAATTGCCAGTTTTTAATTTTTAGAAATTTTTATCATATAAATTTATAATTATTAGTTAGTATAAATTATTTTTAATATTACACGTATTTAAAAGATCTGAATAGCTATAATGATTTTCGTTGTCAAGCTTTTTGAATCTTTTCTATACTTAGTTTTTGATTGATTATTCTAGCTTTTGTAACAATTTTCCCCCTAGTGTAGGATCGTTAATTAATCTGAAACTTTTAAAACCATTTATTTTAATTATTTTTTCATGTTGTTTAGATTGGATAGACAGTTTTGGATGCTGGATAGTTAGGTAGATATCTTATCTTCACTTAACTAGCAGTTAAAAAAGATAAGTTTTCCTTTTGTCTTTTATTCAGTCCTTTTTACAGATATTCCTATCTGATTATATATGTGAGATATAGTTGTATGGATATAGTTTGCTTGAGCCTAAGTTTCATACTTTGCAATCATCAGATTCCAGGGGTGACAAAACTCATAACCATACAACTGAATATGTTAGTCTATCACTGATATTTATAATTCTTTTCCACTGGGTACCACACTATAGTGTGTGTGTGTGTGTGAGACATGGTTTTAGTTTAATGGATTAAAAGTTATTAGTTAATAACATATCTGGTTCTGACAGTTGCAAGTTCAAGCCCTGATTCTGGTAGTGCTGAAAGCTCATCTTCTGACTTAGCTAAAGAAACTGTCAAAAGGGGAATAAGTCTGTGGCATATTAATTGATATGAATTATCTCCCCCGGGAAAGGAAAGGGAAAATGGGGAAAAATCTACCCCAAAGAATTGAAAAAATGTTCAATTCAAAATTCAAAAAAAGGG
>CAHIKZ030001720.1:0-107500 GCA_903632075.3 Acanthosepion pharaonis
TATCAACTGTTTTTGAAATTATTATAAGAGAGGCATCTTTTATAAAAAGAAGGTTTTAAATTTTATGGATTACTTCTAAGTAATGGAGTCATTTAAAAATAGATACTGTAATATCAAATTTTCATGATTCTAAAAATATGAATAAGGTCACTAAAAGTTCACAAAGCAAATTCACAATACATATTACTTTTGTCATAATCAAGTAATGTTGATTAGAGACTAATAATTGATCAATATTTTTTTTAAGCTTTCACAAAGCTTAGATGTGATTCTTATATATTCCAGTTAACTAAATATTTTTAAATGCCAAGATTTCAAATCACTTCCTCAATGAAATTAGGTAAATATTATGTAAAAAATAAATTGATTTTATAACAAATGATTCCAGTTATACAGAAAATTCTCACACAATTTTTGAAATGGAGAAAATTTAACAAAAATGAAAAAGAAATTGAAAAAATATTAAGATAAAACTAATTATGTTTTGCAAAACTTTATCATAGAACTGATAATTTACTTTCATATAATTTACTATTTGAAAATTTATGCGATACTTTTAAGTCAGCGTAATGAAAACATTATTTAAATATATAAATTTAAAAACATCACTACTGCAGAAAAATATTTCATAATTTTAATTGAGAAAAGAATCATATAAATATCCATAATCTTATTTTGCTTTCTAAGGCAGTTGCTTAATTGTTAGCAGCTAGAAACAATAAGAGCAAAACTGCAGGAGAAGCATAACAAAAAAGAAAAGAGAAAAGAATAACCTCATTACTAAAAATTTATTTACAGAATTTTTCATGTGGTACGGAACAGAAAAATATATTTTAAAAAATTCATATAATTCCTGTGGAAAATTAGGTAATTATAAGTAGGTTTTGATTTTCCTTATTTTTCTAAATATTGGCTAAAAAAAATCAATGTGTACAAATTACAAATAGATATTTAATTATAGCTAGTATCAACTGTTGTAAAGGTCTTGAATTTTCTTTCAACTAATATAAAAATTACATCATTACATTGTAATTTTATCAGAAATTGCATGAAAAGTTTAAGCTTTGTAAAATTTCAGTTTGATGTAAGCTTTTAAAAATAATCCAAAATAAGTAAACATTTTTCTCAGTTACTTAAAATCAAAAATTAAAATGTATTACAATTAACTTAGGTACCTTCATGAGATCGCTAAAAACAAGGCATAGTAGGATGAAAAAGACGCCAAACTTGCCAAAAACAAAATTTTATCATCTAAATGTTTGTGTTATTATTAAGAGAAAAGATCAAAGTATTTTGGGGGTATATCTTTTTTAGATTTTTTAATCGTACCTAGCACATCCAAAATTTTCGTTAAAAATCTGAGTCAGCAAAATTGACCTTTTTTTCCATTTTATAAAAACACTGGAAATCTCACTTTGAAATTCTTTGAAACATCAATTATCATTTTTTCAAAACTTATTTTAAGAAAATCAGAAATTATAATGTTTATTTAAAATATTTTGAACAAAGCTTAACTTAGCTTCTGTGCCAAAAAGATGTAATTTGAAAATAAAACAAAGCAGGTCATAAACTTTTGTGTCACTTGACAGGTGATGAATGACATATTGATGGATTCCGTGAGGCTAATTTGTTCTATGGAAGGAGAAAAGTGAAATAATTTACATTTAAGTGCACAAATTATTTACCTTGTTATTTTTAAGGAAAACTTTCATCGCTCTTTTTTTTTTTTTTGTACTTAGCTTTCACCTTTATGTTTACAATGCTTTATGGAAAATATATTATAAAGAAATTAAAATAAGACTGTTAAGAGTGAGCTTAAATTTCATAAGAAAGGTATCTAATTAATTTATAGGTACCTTTCTTATGAAATTTTATCAGAAGTGTACATAAAATACTATAATTTTATATACATTTATTACATTTGACTGTGTTATTTGTATTTCCATTCATTTTATTATTAATTTTGATATTTCATTTATGGAAAAATGTCATAACTGAGATTAATATAAAAATGATCATATAAATTTCATAAGATAATACTGATAATAAACCCCTTCTTAGTTGAAATTGAAAATCAAATTAACTTCTCCAAACGTGTTTCACAAAAAATAAATCTATATCTCAAAAGGACATTTATGAAACTGAATGTGGTTTTTAACTAATTTTATAACATTTTAACAACTTAAATGTAAAAATCTATTATAATTAAAGAAATAACAATTCTATTAAAAATTCAGTATTTAAGTTAAATACTAGACAGAAACTCAATCCATGTGACGTTTTTTTTTATTGCATGCATGATACTTCCGGTCTTTCATAGATTTGATTTACAGTGTTATTATTGACACAAATTATATTTTTTTTATATACTGTTGTTCGTTAATTTGTAAAAAGCTTTGAAAATTATAATCTGTAAATATATATCTACTTAATAATATATTCGTTAAATTTTACAAATTTTTCCCTAATTGAATTAGAAGAATTGACAACATTTAATGTAAAAATAATAAAATATTTCAGAATTAACAAATAATTGTTTTAAAAATTCATTTTTCATTGAAATATTTTTTTGCTTTCATACAATATTGTCCATGTTCATTAAAATAAATAAAAGCAATTAAAAGCTTTTGAAATTAAATAATATTTTTGTTTTATTGAGTTTTTGTGTTACAATTCAGAGACGATTTTCAGAGATGGGGTGGTCCAACTAAAAAAAAAAAAAAAAAAAAAAAAAAAACATGATTTGGTTTTCTCAAAGCCTTGTGCTTTTAACTAATATAATCACTAATCTTCCCAAATTGAAATTATAGAGTTTTCCGTACAATTAGTTAGAAGGGGGGGTAATACATATGAAAAAAAAAAATTTCTGCCATGACTTTAATAAAAAAAAAAAAAAAAATATTTATAATAAGTTCCATCATTTGTAAAAAATAGTTTCTGAAAGTTTCATTAAAATCCGACAATTATTTTTATTTTTGCAAGATTTTCCAAATTAATGTGTGTCATACAGAAAAAAATGTGCTAAAATTTTATATGTTATTTTACTAGTTCTGGTGATACAAAGAGAAACAAGGTTTTTTTAATCAAAATTTAGAATGTTCTAAAAAGGAAATTTTTTTATAAATAATTAAAATAAACTTTGATCTTTCCTCTCAATAATAACATAAGCATTTAGACGCTAAAATTTTTTTTTCGTCAAGTTTGGCGTCTTTTTCATCATGCTATGCTTTTTTTTTTTAGCGATCTCATGAAGGTACCTAAATTAACTTTAATTTAAAACAAATTAAACGATAAAATGAATGCTTTTTCATTATGAATAAAATTTAGAAAGCCCAAATAAGAAATTATTAACACTAACTTTTCCAAAGAAAGTCAGCTCCATATTATTTTAATCCTGATTTCAGTAAGTTAATGGATTTTATTTATATATCATACTAATTATTTAACAAAATAAGCTTATTCTTAGTAAATACCCAATTTTAGGATTGAGTGCATTCTAAATTCTTAAATTTTTTTTTTATAAAAGTTAAGACAAAAAAGAATTGCGTTTAACATTATGATTGCAAAGAACTAATATAATAAATATGATTTATTACCTTTTTTTATAGATTTTTAGATTTAAATTTTTCTATCATTATATAAAACTCCTTTTACAAAAAAAAATTTTTCATATTTCTAGATTTTGTCAGATTGACAGGAAGATTCTATTTTACAGAAACGTCAATTTAAAGATAAAATTCTTTCAGTTGGATATATTCAGGACTGGAATTAGCACTAAGTCAAACTTCAGTTTAGTTTAAGCATCATATGTAAAGATACAAGCAAATGTAGGGATTCCAATTGAATTCATTATCCATACAGGAATAAAGAATAAAAATATTAGAAACAAGAAAAATGAAAATACAAAGATGGAAATTCGAATCAGATAAAATGCTGTTGTTAACAGAATAAAAAAAAAGACAAGATTAATTTTTTATTTTTAATTAGCCTTTGTTTTTGGAATTCTGAATATAATTATATTGTTAATTAAAAAATATCAATTAGTTATTTTTAAAATCAAATTCACTTCTAATATTTTGTAAATTTTCAAAATCAAATTTGAAAATGATTCCTTTGTGTATTAACTGTTGAAAATGACTTTGAAAGCCATTTGAAAGCATAATCTTTTATTTTAGATTTATATATAAAGGTGCATCAATAAGTCTGACAGAGTTGTTAGCTGAATTTTGATCTGAACTGTTCACTGTATAATGTTCCATCTATTTGATTAATATTCACCATTGGATACCGTTTGCTAAAGCGTTAAGTCTAATACACGAAATTTGCCCGGACAGTTATGTCTCATAGAATAAATAATTTTTTCAAGGCTGCTCGATGCAAAAATGTATATCTAAAAAAAGCCAAGGGAAAGATAATACCCATTGTTTGAAAGTAAAAAAAAATCTACCCCAATTGCTTTACCATATTTCATTTCCTTAAATTTCTCTTTATCTAGATTTCTGTTTTTTTTTTCAACTTTTCTGCTCAAAAAATTCAAAAAAAATTTTTTCCCAAAAACATCAAATTCTATATCAAAAAAAAAATGTCAGACTACTGAGAAATGTTGAAAATTATTTATAATATATGAAAAGACAACAAAGAAATTTAAAATTTGGACAAAATGTTTATACAAACAAAATTTATGCATAAAATTATAAAGCATAAAATATAGATATATCAAAATGAAATACAGGGTTTACATAACCCCTTCTATATAAGCTTAATCAATAATTATTAACAGAATGATTATTTAATTTTTTCCAATCATTCCTGTTTTAACCGTGGAATGATTTTTTTCCTGTAAAATTTCTCTTCCAACATCTTCATATGAAGACTTGTGTTCCTCAAATTCTATCCTTGGTAAATACAATATTTCTGAATCTTCATCAAAATTCTTTTGATGTCATCAGTTCTCAAGTAGGCATCTATAAAAACAACACTACCTTTAAATCTCTGTCTCAATAGTAAATTTTGAATTGCTGACAAAGTTAACCTGGCCATTGGTCTTGAAAAAAACCTTCCAATCTGTGGTTCTTTGGGGCAAGAAATGGCTTGTGAATTTTAATGCATCAAAATGCAATTTAAATGTCAATTCGCTATCACCATAGAAAATTGAAAATTTGCCTCCTAACAAATTCCCAAAATTGATAAAAAAACTCCATGACAATTGTGAACTGCATTTTTTGTTTCAGAATGAAATAAATAAAGACCATGGTGGAACAAAAATTTAAATCAATATACATGCTAACTGTAAGGAAAGTTGGTTTCTGTATTATGCCAGTATTTTTCTTGTCCAGGAGTCCATCTTTCACCTCTTCAAAAATATATATAAATTCATGCATGAAATACTGTTATGGTCTGGTGTCCTCACTGTTTATCTCAAGGTTCTTATAAACAAAATCCAAAGATGGATAAAGTGTTATTCAATGAACTTTTTGATAAATCCCAATTCAACAATTTTTTCACCAATGTAATGTGGGATAACAACTTTAAAATAAATATTTTCATGGTATCTGCTCTGACTGCATGATTTTAAACCATGTCTAAAGTTTGGCATCCAGAGTCCCACATTTTACTGTCAAAAAGTAAAATATAACCACCTCTTCTAGTCCAACAGTTTTATTTCACACTTCCCAACAGTGGAACTTCTTCTCTCTTACTTGCTTCTCAAAAAAACTATAATCAAAAATTTAAATTTTAATATGATTGATTAATTGATGTTTTGATATTTTAATTCTTTTAACTTTAAGACCAAAATTTTTTCCTTTACCTTCACTTTTAGTATTTAACAGAAATAAGTTTGCACTCAATCGAAATTGTACATTGACCAAATATATGATTTGGGCACACATATATTTATATATATATATATATATATATATAAATATATATATATATATATTTATAATAAATTTACAGTTAAAAACATTATTTTTTTTTATGGCCAAAATTTTTATTTATATTTAAAAAATCCATTCAAATACTTAAAATCCCATTTCAGGCAATATGCAATAAAAAAAAAATGTTTATAAATTACTTTTCAAAAAAAATTTCTTTAGAATTTTGTTTTAAAATTTTTGATCTTAAACTAATATAATAACCATAACAATAGAAATGTCTAATTCTAAACAATTAATATGCAAAATTTATTTTTTGTATTTTTGGCAGTTCAATTAGAATTCAAATCTTTAAAGGACTAATATCATCAAAGAAATTTAAAAGTGTTTAACAATATCTCCAAGATATAAACCAGGTCAAAAAAAGAAACAATGGTACAATCAGTTTTTCAAAATAAATCTATATGTTCATGAAATTTTTTTTTTAAAAACTGCCAACATATTAAAAAAATAGTTTTTCAAAACCTCATTTATATAAAAATATATATATAACTTTATATTTTTAATTAATTTTAAATATACAGATCCACAATACCTAAGGTTTAAAATGAATTTTAAAATGAAAAATCTTATTGAAGATTTTATTTTATTTTTAATTTGTAGCTAATAGATTAAATTTATTATTTATAATAAAAATACTTTGAAAGATTTCAAAGTTTTTTAATTTAAATTGATTGGAAGGAAGATTTCAATTGAAATCCCTTTGTAGAAAATTTTAGCGCCATTTTAGCCATCTTCATTCTGAATGAAATTCTCTTTTCAAAAATCTTCCAAAAATAAAATATACTTTATTGAAATTATATTTTTAAAAATATTAGCTGATTTAAAGTTTAAATGATTTAAACAAATATTATTTAAGAAAAATATGTTGAAATTCATTTTTAAATATGGCAGTTCTGTTTATTTAACAAACATTTAAAAATGATACATGAAACAGCTTGAATGACACAACTAAGTCGAATTTTTAAGATTCATAATATATTTCATTAAAAAATAATCTGGAATATAACGTATTAATTTTTTCAATAATAATACATTTATCAATAATCTTTAAAAAAATTATATAATATAATCTAATGTTTTATTGAATTTTAGATACTTTTGGTTTAAATTAATTTTTATTACAAATTTTCTGATATTTACATGTATAAATATCCGTATTTACAAAAAACATCATATTTACACATTTAAAAAAAAAAGTTTTTCTTTTTTTAAATAATTTGAACCTCAAAATAATTTTGTACTAAGCTTTGGATTTTTATTATATTAATAAATTTTTATATAATAATATATATCAATAATATAATGCATAAATTTAAAATATTTAAATATATATAAATTATATAATTATTTTAAAAAAAAACAAAAATTTTTTAATAAATGTTTTTTTTGCAAAATTTTTTTTTTTTAATTTTTAGACAATATTGTTATAATAAAAGCAATTTAATTTACTAATTATTAAATAATGTCTTTTTTATTACATATTTTTATTACGATTCAGAGTAAATTTTTAATATATATTTCACGGTTTACCATAAATAAATAAATAAATATTTATATTCTACTGTTACAAATATTTTAGTTTTTTATTTTGAACATATATATATATATATATATATATTTAATATTATATAATGATTATTATAGACACAAAATAAACATATTTAATATATTTTTATATACCATAAATTTAAAAAAAATAAATAAAATAAACATATTAAAATAAATTTTTGTGAAACATTTTATTCCTTAAAAATTAAAATTCATAAAAATTCAAGATCAAACAGCTTTTATTTTAGTTAAGACCTTTTCAAAGTTAATGTTTTTTCGAACTATAAACATAATTTGTTTTCTTTTTAATATTAAATTGACGTGACTATAAGAAAATAAAACATGAAACCAAAATAAATAAATAAAAAATATATATATATATATATATATATATATATATATATATATATATATATATACATGAATTATTCACAAAAAACTAATGCAAAGGTTAATGATTTAAATGGCGAGACATCCATCATCGCAAACAATTCAAATAATATACAAAACCTCCGAATCCGTTATGAATGAAATGATCCTTGTTTATATAAATTTCTGCCGTATTAGTTGTTATTTTTTACACTACTAAGTCTGTTCCTACAGATATCTTCAGGTATAGAATAGATGTTGTTTTAATAACGGACATAATAAGTTTTTGTAAAATATATGAATTGTTTGCGATGAAAATGTCTATTGAAATTGTTTTTAAATTATTATTTTTTGCATTAGTTTTTGTGTGAATAATTCATGTATTTGTAAATTGATTGCACGTTTATCGTAATTTAAATAACTGATCCAAGTGCGACTTTTGGATAAAAGTGCGACATTACTGTAATTATTGAACAATATAGTTCATGCCACTTTGACAGAAAAATTTACCAGTAAAAAAATTTGTTCATCACCATATTTGTATAAACGCAAAACTTTAAAAAAATTTAAAATCAAACTCAGCGTTGCTTTTGCGCGTTCCAAAAACAATAACTCATTTTTCAATAGCATTTTCGGATACAACAATACATATATTTTCGTTGTCCTCTTATTACTAAGAGAAAAAAACAAGAACAACATCTATTCTATACCTGAAGATGTCTGTAGGAACAGACGAAAGCTTGTAGTAAAAATAAGAACTAATACGGCAGAAATTTATATAAACAAGGATCTTTTCATTCATAACGGATTCGGAGGTTTTTGTATATTATTTGAATTGTTTGCGATGATGGATGTCTCGCCATTTAAATCATTAACCTTTGCATTTGTTTTTTGTGTGAATAATTCATGTATTTATAAATATATATTTATATATATATATATATATATATATATATATATATAAATATAATAATAAATCCTTGTTTTTCTTAAATAATAAAATATGTTTGCCGATAAAACTTTATTTATATATTCATGTATGCATATAAATTTTTAAGCGATTATTTCCCTAAAAAAAAATAATTTTCTTATCCCTCTACGTATTGATGGAATTTATCTCCGCATAGAAATTTTGCAGTCTGCGGCTATTTTCTATTATTCATAAATTTATTTAAATATATCTATGCATTGCTTTATAATAATAAATATTTTTAAAGGTTTTTTTTATCAAAAAAAACCCCCAAAACTTGAGATATTAAATATTTATTTTCGTAGACCTGTTAAAAAAGGGAAACATTTTTGTAAAAAAATAAAAAAACAAAACCTCGTAGTTTAAATCAAAAAATTATTATTTCAACACTTGATTTATAGTGAAATATATTTTTTCTGCATTAAAAATAAACATAATAGAAAATATTAAATAGAACCTCTGAGTTTTTTTTTAAAAATATTTCATTTGATTATTTATTTTGTAAATGAATCAAGGTTCTTAAGAGAAATAATATATATATATTTTTTATATATATTTTAAAGTATACTTTTGAATTTTTATTCTTTTTATCTTTTTTAATTGAAAAATAGTCAAATCATATTTGGAAATATATAAATTAGTGTCTGAAAAAAAATTGAAATTTTTCAATGATTATCTTCGATTATAACCCTTAACGCTGCGTTTTTAAATATTTTGAATTCGATCCTATATAGACAATATCCTGTCTTTTGCTTTTCATATATAATACATTAATGCTATATCTTTTTTTGTGGATGGCGTTGTTTTTTACTTTGAGAACTTTGTCAACATAAAAATTTTGGTTTGAATTAATTTTAGTTTTAGTAAACTAAAAAAATCCCTGTGATTGTGAAAAAAGCATATCCATCTCATCTGGGGTAAAATTAAAATCAAAAGTCCTCAAAGTTTTTAACAAAAAATTTTAAATATCTGTCTGTGTTTATTTGGTTGAAATTTTATTTGAAAATTTAAATTAAAAGAGGATAATAAATTTAATTTAAAAAAAAAAATTGGGGTTATTTTTTTTAAAAAAAAAAAAAAAATGAACAGAAAATAGAACCAAAAAGTTTGGCAAGGTGTTTTAAACAAACGGGTTTATTTAGATAATGCATATAATTCTTTTTAGATAAGATATTCACTTAACAAAAAAGTTCCATACATCTGACATTTTTCCAGAACTCAAACGATGACAAAAAATTGAAATGGACAGTTCAATCAAAATTTCCTTGAAATAGCTCCCCTAATGATAATTTATAATTAGGCATCTATAGTTTGTCATGATTAATTTAATGGATGAAAACAATAAAAGCATTTCAATATTACAGAAAAAACCAGAAAATGCTCCTATTTTTTCTTTAAAAAAATGTAAATACAAAAACAAAAACTTTAATTTTTGAGAAAATTATTAAAAATAAAAAACTATATGAAAATTGATTTTTTAAAAACACAAATTAAATCATTAAATTCAATTAAAATTATATTTTTTTGCTTATCCAAATGTTGTTTTTTCCCCAGATTGGGACCCAATCTGTTTTCTAGCAATATCGTGCGGTCAATTTTTTTTTTTGCCATCAATAACACCACTCGGTCATCATTTAATTACATTTCTTTAAGCAAAATATTAAAAAACAAATTTTTAATTAACAGCTCAACAATCGGAGAATTTTGAAAGTTTGGTTGATAGGGCGATTTAAAAAAATAAAAAAAAACAAAAAAAAAAAGCCATGAATTTTGTTGATTTAAAAGAGGCATTTAGGGGTGATACTTAATGTCGATTTTAAAATAAGTTGAATCTCAGCGTGCAAATTTACAGAAATTTTTGTATGTCGCCGAATTAAAAATGAAATAAATGTTTATTTGGAATATATATATATATTATACATTATTTAAGTGAAAATGTAAACATAAAAAAATATTTAAATTTTAATTTATTTAAATTGGAATAAAACATTCCTTTTTCTAAAACAACAAAAAAAAACAATGGATTTTAGTTTGTAGTTTTAAAAAAATCGTTTTTAATGTATATCTTCTTACATATAACTTTTAAATAATCAACGTAAAAATATTTCAGTGAAAAAATAATTTTCTCTTTATAGAAAAATTTTTTAACATTTTGATCTTATTTTATTGAGTGTTTGCGTTGTTTTGACTTTTTTTTCTATTCATTTTAATAATTGTCTCTAAAAAAATTTCCTTCCGTCACGAGTTTTTATCTAGAAAATAATAACATTTTTTATGTACAAAAAAAGAATTTTTACCACGAAAAAAAATAAAAAATTTCTAGACATAAAGAAAATAAAGAAATCATCATCTTCATTTTTTTTTTACTATTTTTTTTTAAAAACTAAAAAAAAAAATTGAATGAAGGGAAAATGGTTGAAAACTTATAAACACAAAAAAAGAAGAGAGTCTAGTAAAAAATATATGCTCATCACTTTTATAAACGCAGATAAGAATGTGTAATTTTATAATCATTTTTTTGATTGTGAAAAAACAATTTCATTCGAAATTATTTTTTATTTAAATGAATTTGAAAAAAATTTTAATTAAATATTATAAATAATTCTGGGTTAATAAATTAATTAATTAGAAGTTCAAATTTGTAAAAAAACAAACAAAAAAAAAAAGTGAATTTTACAGAAAAATTTTGAACGGTTTATTTTTGAAAAATGAAAAAAATTTCAAAAAAGATTAGAAAATGAATGAAGAAAAAAAACAGATATTTCTTAAATAAAATGCCTATTGGTGAATGATTCCATTTAAAGTAAAATAAACCAAAAACTTTTAGGAACTATTAATTTTTTTCAAAAGAACAATTTACTTTATCTCCTTTCTTGAAAAAATGCATTTAGAAAAGTTGTGTAAAATAATTGTCATCCAAAATCGGAGATATTTTTTTCAAGAGATCAAAAAAAATTTAAAACAACTAGCAGAAGTTAATAATTTGATGTTCTTGAAATGCGTTTCTTTCTGGTATGGAATGAAACAACAACACTTAAAAAGATTTAAAAAACAGAAGATGGCCAGGGAACTTTATTTATGTAAATTTTGGGTCAGTTTTTCCGACTGGTTTAAACTAAATTTATTCCACACAAAAGAATAAAGGATATTGGTTAAGGGATAAATTTGTTAATGAAATCCGACAAAACAATTTAAAAATTTACACACACACCTTCAAAAAAAATTTCACTTAAATCGGAATACTTTTCTAAATAAAATAGATACAACTATATATTTATATATTATAAAATATAACACATGAAAAATTAAAAAAAAAAATTTCATCGTTCTTTTCAATCGTTATTCGGTGATGGATTAGAATTTTAAATTAGACATTTTCATAAAAGAAAATTTTTCTGTCCTGTTTTTTTTTTTTTTTATTTAATTTTTTTTCTTGTCATTAACGATTGAAAAATAAAAACGTATTTTGAATACAAAATATCCATGTTTCTTGCAAACTGAATTATAGAAATGATGACATTATTTAACAATAAACAAAATTATATTAAAATGCCAGTGTTTATTTTTTTAGATTACTTCATTTGTTGTTTCATTTTACATTTTTTGTATTTTTAAATCTTTGAAAATTATGTAAAACAATGGGAGTTAAAAAAAAAAAAAGAATTTTCCTGTTCGACAAAAGAATGTTATAAAGAGGCAGTCAATATAAAAAGATATAGAAAAGATAAGAAGACATTAAATTTTGCCGATTAAAGTATATTAAAATTATTTTAAACTGGGTTTCGGCCTGATCAAATGACAAAATATATTTTATAAAGTCGAGGAGGATATAAATAAGTAACATAACGACGGCAGCGATGGCGACAAGATTACGTCAAAGCCTTAGTAGCGGCGATGTCGGAGGCTAAAATAATTCACAACTTCAATAATGGAGGCCAGATCATTTGGTGCATAAAAATAAATTTTTAACTAAACCTCCTCGTTTTCAACTTCTTAAATTACTTTCGTTTTGTTTGTTATATAAACATTAATCAAATATTTTTCACCTTTACTGACCAGACAAGTAATTATCTCTTGTCAATTAACTATGTAAGATTATTTTATTAAGTTTTAAATAATTAACAGAACTAGATTTTTATTTATGGAAAAGATTTACATAAATTAATATTTATTTTAATGTTCATAATTTACAACTCAATGAGATGATCCAGTGCAAACAGACAATGCACTAAAAGAGGATGCTTTGATTTTAAAAATTTTTTTAATTTCAAAAAAAGAAAACATTTCGAAACTATTGTTCTGCTTTTTGATTATTAATTTGATTTTAATCATTTTGTGCAAAAATTTATTTGAACAAAAAACAAAACTAAAAGTCAATATTCGGCCTCGTGTAGAAAAGCTAGTTATTGGCGTATCAAAGATAGATTCCTTCAAGGAAACCGAACAATAGAAACAATAATTACTTTGCAACTTAGTACTTACTTGTATAATCATTGGAATGATTTTGATTTTTATTTTTTAAAGAGTCATTTTTACTAGGTATGAAAATCAATTGGTAATTGTTTATTTACAAAGTTTTGTTTCGTCTGGCACGAGGTCAATAAGCCATTGGATGAAAAAGTAAATAAGTTTGAGAAAAATCTAAGTTATGTACATATCCACGTGAGAAAGGAATATAAATTAGCTTAAGGGGCCATTATTAAGTAATGAACAGAGAATAACTAAAAAATGCTCTTAATGAAAAAACTTGAAAATCTATCTCTTAAAGTGAGACATTTGAGGGGAGATAATCATAGGTTTTTTTATTAAATTGGCGAAGCTCTATTTTGAGTAGGGGCGATGTCGAAAAAAAAAAGACAGAAAATCTCTCTCTCCCTTTTTTTTAGTTCTTATCTTTGATTTGCGAGCACATATGGTAATAATAATAATTGTTATTTTAAAATTATAAAAAAAAGCATATTGTCACCAATTTATATTGCGTAAAATGTTACTAGAATATTTCTTTTCCGGTGGGTAAAATATTTTATATGAAAAATCCTTTTTTATATTTGTATATTTCAGTACACAGACACATAAAGTCTATCTTTTTCTAAAACCATATTTTTAACTGTAGTACTCACGGCATCTTATCATCAATTATTTCTCGCTTCCTACCATTGAACAATGAAACATGGTTAATGATAACTTGGCACTATAATTGATTGGACTGCATTTCTGCTATCCGTTTTTGTATGGGATTTTGCCAAAGTTGTAAATGAAATGAAACAAGTGTTGGAAAAGTGAGAAGAGTGTTGCTGACGACAAAAAGCACGCACGCGCACTCTGCTATTGCCTCTTCTCAGCGATGGCGTTCATGCGTACTTTTAAGTGGCGTTAACACTTAACAATCAGCTAGCAAAAGCTGGTTAAGACAAAACTGCCAGAAGAAACCAACATAAGAATTCTCTATTCATTATAATTTTACCATACCTCACGTGTTCTTTATTTTTTTTTCTTTCAATGAATGAGAATAAAATGCATTTATAAGGCATGCAAATACAACGACTTGAGCCTGTGGCAGGTTGTTGCTTTCAGTCGCTTTTTGCTGTCTTTCGCTTTCTTCAGAAGGTTAGATAAAACGTGCTGAAGGTCAATATCGGTTGCATCAACACTGTCCAAATTTATTTTATTTCTCTCCCTTTATCTTTCTTTCTCGGAGACCGGCACTCGATCGACGCATCCACGACTAATAGTTTGAGAAAGGCTTACTTTTAAAATTATTCTAATTATTTAGTATTGAAAAATCTCAAAGTTTATGTGGTCATTTGTTTTACAGGCGCATTTCCAATTAAAGTAACGTGTATCTGTTGAAATTTTGTCAGAACCAAAATTTGGACTTTTTAAATGTTATAAAAAGAAAGGTTTGAGGGACGCTTCGGTATGAAGTAATGATTAGTGAGTTAATCTGGTTGATCATTAAGTAATAAGTTCGATCCTCACTGGGTGTTCCATACTTGTGACTTATTCCAAACTAAGCTAAGCTTGGTAAAATAACAAAAATAGGTCTAAAATATAATCAAACGACCTAAGCATTAGCAGCTACCGAAACTGCTACAATATAAAAGTAATAGGAAACTTAAATCTATCTCATAGTTTCTTTGTGTCGAATTTTCTAAACATAGAAATATGAAACTTCTTTAAAAATAATGTAAAATAATTCTTAGGAGATAGCAAAAAATGTTTTTTTTTGTTTGTTTTTTTTTTTTGTTTTTTTTGCTGTGACTTTTTAAGTGACTTCAAACACAAAATAATACAAACACAAAACGCAAAATGCATGTGTGTGCGTGCGTGTGTGTGTTTCATTGAGGGTGACGAACAAGAAAATTTTTTTTATTCCGTTTTTCTAATGTTCTTACAGTTTTTCTTTTATGAAGACTAAGAGAGTTGTTAGGAAAACTATTAACAACGAACCATTTAAAAATGACAAATGAATTGTCCGAAAGCGTTTGGGGCAATAATCACTGCGGGCAGTTTCTGCACTTTCTTAATGCCCATAAAAGGAAAAGATATTAGAAAATATGAATAAAAAAAAACTTATAAAATGTTCCTTGTTCGTCACATTCAATGAAACATGTATATCTGTTGAAACTTGACTAATGCATAGAATAATAATGCAACACAAAATGTACTTAGAACAAAATGTATTGAAACAAGAAAGTGTACACAATATAGTCTTTTGTATATTCCTGGTAAGACCGTTCCTGGAGAATGTGTTGACTGAGTCGCAGTCGGGCAGAGTCCCTGGTTGAATCTCTTGATTCCTGTATTTATCTATCCACCCACGAGGATAAAATGTGGCACAAGGCCGGTTTAAAGATGGGTATCTCCGAGCCTGTAGGCTCAATAAAAATATGGCCTTTCTGAACCCGCCTAGGCGGGTTCAGGGCCTGTCTACCACCCCGGACGAAACCCTGCCTCTCGGCAAAGCCTCGTCCGGGTCCCTCACTGCAAAATGCAGAGAGTTCGACTGAGAGTGAATCTCTTGATTCCTCCCTCTCTTCCCGGTACCAACCTTATTTATATGGTCGGTACTCCACTATGCAAATTAGGTGGATCCTACCACAACAATAACAGAAAGATTGCTACCCAAATATACAATATAATAGATATATTACGTTGTCCCTATTCTTAGTAAAGAGCAAAGACAACTCTGAAAATATTCGATATAAAATGTTAAATTCTTTCGATATATATACTAACAGATTTTATTAAGCAAGTCAATGCGTCGCAATAAAATTGAAATTAAACAACCGATCTTAGTAACATTTTCTAGGTAGACTTATATTTATGATCAATTTACCTTATGAATTTCAGCTTATAACATTTCTGTCTTTAATAAAAATTATGGTACCATGCTTTGTTGGTGTTCGGTTTTATTATACAGAAAAACTAAGTTCCAAATATTTTTCATTTACAAATAAATTTATAGGCCATGCAAACACACATTTGATCCACGTGGTATCCTATAAACCCGGATAAAGTAGTATTTTATAGTTTTACATGTTAACATGGGCTCTTCGACATTCGGTAATATGCATCGTCCTTTCAGATAATCGTCATCAGCCTTTCAGACATTGATTTTATTAACTTTTCTACTATTTTGACTTCAGCATTATTTACAGCAGTTTTGTGGCTCTCATGGATCTTTGCTTGAATATTGTTTTCCATTCTTTTTTGATGACTGACTACAAGTTTGATGGTCATTTCATCAATTTGGTGCTTTTGAAACCTTTTCGGGAAAGATGGGCAACAGTTAGCTTTGCAAAATATGAAAACGCATGAATATGATCTTTAGCATAAAGCTTTTTTAGTTGCAACCTGTACGGCATAAAAAACATTTTGTTTAACCACTTATCATAATTATATTTTCATTTATCTTGAGACCCTCATCAAATTTAGAGGGACCTATACTTCTACTGCTTATATCAAGAGCCCAAAACATTATAAAACTTCACCACTAAATTGTGTTTTGACTATTTCCATGGCGGATCTAACCTCCTCAAACCCAGCCATCAGCTCCATCCAATGTAGCTCTACATTCATCACTAAAATTTATTGTTGATAATTCGGTGTTCATGTTTTATTCATTTAAATTGCAGGTTTCACTTTGTGATAGTTTCATTGCTTTCATGCCTTCAGCCAATGTTCATAATATTCTACATATTTTTTCTCTGTTTACATTCATAACTTCTTCAGATATTTTACTGGTGGTCAATCACTCTTTCTTATTAATGTTTTCAATTTTCCCCAATATCTTTATGGCATTCTAAAAGCCAGTATGTTTTTAATCCTTATCTTGCCCATATTTTCAATTCTTTTTTTTTTTATTTTTCTGATAACTTTCTTCAATTTTTCACAATTTCCAACATTTCCTTCTTACCATTTAATAATTTACTATATTTTGTTTTTCTTTTGGGTTTATATCTATCTTACGACCAATGATAATGTTTATGTAGAAATTAAAATAAAATTTCAGTAACTATATTATCATATACACATAATTATTTTGTTGCAGGCAGTGCTGGTGTGCTTGTTGGAAAACACGTGTCTCCTTAAATGCATTTTCCCACAACAATAATTGCGGTATCGTATGTGATTTTGAATAATAAATAATAAATTAACAACAAAACTATATATACAAACAAACGGCATTGTATGTATTAACAACACAGAGGAATACATAGACAAGAGAAGATTGTTGCGTGTGACAAAACATTGAATATGAAAGAAGAAAACATTTAAACTAGTGAAGGTGCTTGTGCAGAAGTAAGTCCTAGAGAGAAGTAAATGAAAGTGAAGTGAAAGGCACGTGCTTGTGTGTGTGTGTGTGTGTGCTCTGGTGTGGGACGCTTTTCGCCATGTGTGAAGTATATGTTACCGCGTAAGAGAAAAATAGAAAAGAGAGGATGACAGAGAATGTCACTGCATATTTATAGCCTTAAGGAGTGAGGGTTTTTGTGAAGTGAGGGTAACCCTACAATTTAAAATACGATTAGCAACTTTCGATTTGTATAGTGAAATCTCACACCACCTAATACATTATTATAAATATTTCTAATAAAAACATATTATTAGCTGATATCCACACGGCATATTTATTCTACAAATATATCCTGAACGTTTTTGCCAACATTGGTTGGCTAATATAAATTTTATGTAACAAAATTTACTTTTATAATAAAATTGTATATAATGCATGTGGCTCTTATTTCCAAATAAATTGAGTCTTGTTTACCTTTGTTATAATCTCCACGTCGCTTTATTCTAATGTTTCGATTAGGTGCAAGTTGACCCGTGTGTGCAGGGGCAAGTTAACCTGAAACTGCAGGGAACCTGTTTTGGTTGAATTTAAAAACAAATTGGTACGTAGAAATACTTAAATAATTTCATTTCTCATTTGTCTCTTTAATGACTCGGACAAAGAGAAAGAAAAGAGAAGGAAATGCTGCACCGACTTTATCTGTTCTTGAATTTAATCTAACAGGAAGCTGGTATTTTTGTACTTGGTTTAAGCCAATGCCTGCTAATTAAATTTATGGATAACTTACCACAAATGGCAAAAAAATTAAGATATTTCATTCATCGTTTCCTTTGGCTGAAAAACCATCGACACAGCAAGTAGATGAATATTATGTGGGTTACTTGATACATCTATTATTATTTTCACCATAATGTCGATATCTTTGATATCTGTCTGTCTCTCATGTTATTGTGCAGATGTACCTCAGAGGTAAGGTTGGTGGAAACTGAGGATGGACTGTCTGATTGTCTGTTTCCTTTCTTTGTCTTTCTCTCTTTTGCTTACATCTTTCTCCTCCATTTCTCTTTAGCTATCGATCTACCAACTATCCTTTGTTACTAACACATATTTTCATTTCAAGTAATATTTTTTTTTGTATCATAACATCAACCACTACCAACAACGATCACTGTCATTTATCAACACATCTATTTTGCGATTGTTTCTTCACTTTATGTGTAAGACAGGCATAATTTTTTCTATGATCTGGATAACTACAACAATGAGTAAAACAGACCTAGCATAATTAACATCTTAGTTCTGAGAATCTACTCTCATATCATAAGTAGTGTGTTAAACTGGACGTCTAGATATTTTTATGAGCATGTGTCAGATAAATTTTCCACCATCACAACTAAAACAACAAAGGAAAGAAACTATAAAAAATGGACTTAAGAAGGAGCAAAAGAAGTATGAATACTCAGTAATATATTATATTACGCATATTCAGTATTGCCATTTACTATTGTTTAATTATTAATTTTCTAGGAAGGTTACTTCCATTATTTATTAAAAAATAAATCTCTCTTCATCTTCTTTGTAATTCTGTTATTAAGCTGTTGATTAGAAGCAAAGAAAGTAACATTCAACTGTGTCCAGTATTCTGTCAATTCATGTCAATTTCGCTTATCACTGATTTATTAATATTTGTCAAAATTATATTTTTAGTTTTGTGAAATAAGTGTCCTTTCAGTGATAGACTCATCCACACTCAACCCTCTGTAATAACCAGTGAATTCTTTGCTGATTTTGCAAAAATCAGTACTATTGCCATCATGATAGTAAATTATTTCCAATTAGCAACACCAACAGAAGTAGAAATGCCAACAGAAGTAGCAACAGTCACTTTTAAATATCTTTTTACATGATAACTTGGATTTAAACTTTCTTTTCCTTAAGATATTAACAAACATTACAACTTTGCACAAATGAACGTTTATCAATATGGTAAGCTAATAATTCTCAGAAAAAAAACCCGGTACATATTAACAATAAATAATTAAAATAAAGATAAGAACAAAAATAAAATAAAATGAATTAAAAAAAAGTTGTGCGTATGTGTGTGAGTGAGAGAGAGAGAGAGAGAGAGAGAGAGAGAGAGAGAGAGAGAGAGAGAGGGAGAGAGAGAGAGAGAGAAATACCACATCTGCCAGCATAGATTGACCGAAGGAAATTTGCCCTGAAAACTTCTAAGTTTACCTGAATATAACTAACTTTTGCCCTGAAAATGTACATTTCGTTTGCCCTGTGGGGATGGGGATGCAGCTTCCTCAGACCTAGGCGTTGTACGCCTATGTCTACCAATAATTATAAGAAAAAGCAATGTAACATTTTTGAGTTGACCAATAAGAACAGAAGCTAATAGGATAGTAAAAAAAATAAAAATGATTAAACAGATTTTATTTGGTTACATTATTATTAAATTTTAATAAAACATATAAACTTAACATAAATGCGCGTGCACATACTCGAACACATTCATGATATAACCCTGTTTACGGTTGAATATCTTGTTTGTTTAAATTCATTCTTTGATGTCCCAAAAATTGCAGAGATAATTTTAAGGTCACAACTTACAAATCGTAAAATGCATGTTAACTTTAAGCGATATTAAAATCTATTTTCTACTTTCATTCATAAAATTTGTTAATTGACGACTACAAGAATATCGGCGCAGTTGAAATATTTTATAACGTTTATAAAAACGTGAGAGTAATTAAAATTGGCTATTTACTGACTTTTATTCTAATAATTATTTATAACCCCACCCAAATATTTTTCTATTTTCCTTTAATTTTTAAAAATAAGAATTACATCATTAACTATGCATGCTAAAATGCTAAATCACACATACGCACACATGCACGCGCACACATACATGTATACGCACACATAAAATGAAAATAGAATAATAAATAATTTGTGATATATAAATTCTTAAGAAAAGTAAAATTGTCTAAATTGTACCACAAAATGGTCAGTTTCAGCTGTTGATAGTTATGGCAGAAATTTCGCTATACTCAGTACAGCGAAAATTTTAAAAAATGAAGACAATTTTTGTAAAATTCATTATTCATCGAAAAAAATGTTTTTCTTAAGAAAATAGTGTCCTTAATAAATCTTCTTATTTATAAAAGCAATTAAAAGCTTTTCTAATAAATTATGTCATAGTTTTATTATATTCATTTAGTTTACCATTCAGAGCAGATGTTCGGAAAAACTGCAGTAGTTTGAAAAAAAAAATATTGGATGATATACATTCTCCTAGGAGTCCTACTTTTAACTAATAAAAAAATTTTTGGAAAGGAAATTTAATTTCTCGAAATTTTATGAAATTAATTAAGAGGTGGGGGTAACATATGTAAAAAATATTTTTAACAAAATTTCTAAAGCATAAAAATTCAAAAATAATTTCATTCATTTGTGAATAATTATTTGATTTTTGTAAGAATTTCCAAATCAATGTGTTTTTCACCTGAAAAAGCACTAAAACACTAATCGTAAAATATTACGTAGACAGCTGACGTAAAAACAAAAAAAAAACAAACAAGATTTTTAATCTCGAACGTGCTAGAAATGATTAAAAAATTTAATAGAATAATAAAAAATACTTTGATCTTTTCTCTTAATAATAACATTAACATTTTACGATAAAACTTTGTTTTTATTAAATTTGGGGCCTTTTTTCATCATGCTATGCTGTTTTTCAGCGAAAAAGTGAAGGTACCTACACAGTGTACTCTGTCCCATTACTAATATTGATTGGGACATACGGAGTGTGCGGGCTAGGAATACTGAGTAAGTTTCCCTCACTACAATTACACACGCAAGCTTATCCTTCTCCAAAATGACGTCATATTCAGAAATTAGTGATATTGTACTTACTTCTTTCTCTTAAAGTTTCATTTAACAATGTAAATAATGTTAGTGATGCTTCTTTGTGTAAAGTTCGCAAATTTAAATAGAGAGAGAGAGAGAGAGAGAGAGAGAGAGAGAGAGAGAGAGAGAGAGCTCGCGCGAAAAATAGACAGAACGAAAAAAAAATGACATCCACAATCCAATTTCATTTGATGTGTAACGGAATGATAATTCAATAGATTCATGAATTTTCATTTGCAGGAAGCCCAGTTTTCATAATTCATCTGCCCATATTCTCATGATCCGCTATTTTATTCACACACACTAAGAAAACATCGATTACATTTGTTTCTAAGACAAATAGATTAGATAACGCGCTATGCACATTTGGTTTATTTAATTCCAATAACATGTGTCCCCAGAAATACGCGTAAGAAATTCCATTTTTTAAAAACATTTTTTATGCTATCCAACTATTTATAGACAACTTGCAATGTATATGTTTACTTTGCTATTACTAGAAAATAACTGTTATCACTATTCCCAATTTCAGCACGTTAAAGTTGACCATATTATAACAATTTTTCATTATTTACAGTTATTTTGTGCAGAGAGGCCATGCTTAGACTTGATGTTATTGGCTTTAGATTTAGAATCAAATATTAATTCTTTTTATTTTATATAACAATATAAAATACAAATTATACTATAAAATGAACTTGGACATAACTATACACTTGAAAAATATTTTTACCAGAACTTTGATGCATTCCTTTTTTTTCACACACTTGCGAACACAGACATACAGATAATAATAGACATTCACACATAACACATATACGTGTGCGTTAGGTTTAAGAGTAATTTGCTCATTCGTTTGTTATACCAAACCTAATTTCAATTTTATCATCAAGCGCTTCTTGTAGTTCTATACAAGATATTTATGGTAGACTGAATATCGATGTTTTTAAGCAGGTGTGGTGTGCAGAAAGTTTAATTTACCGTCTGAAGCCTAACAAATAGATTTTGCTTTCATGCTCAAGGTAAAAAAAAAATCTTATCCCCATTCGAAAGTAACATCTATAACCAAAACACCGATAAAATCTTGTGTCCAAGCCGAGCCTATACATGTGCTGGCATTGATGCTGATGATGAAGATGATCGGTGTGTATGTATGAGTTACGAGATTAAAAAGGTGAGGTCGCTTTGGTCTTCGTTCATTAAGAATGTAGTCCAAGCAAGACATGTCAGACAGTACGGAATTTATCGATCTGACAGCAGCAAAGAAATGGGAAGGTGGGCGAAACAGGCGGGCCGTTAAAGAGATGAGGTATTTGCAGAAGAAACCTTGTTGTTTAACGGTGTCTGGAATGTTCATTGAAACTATTATCCGACTTGACCCTTTATTGCACTTATTGGTTAGCACTGGAATATTCTTTGGTCCCTTATCTCAACTGATAGTTCCTTTTCTTCCTCCTCCTCCTCCTCTCCCTTATCCTCTCATTTTATACATGCCCCAAAACAAATAATTTGTGTATCTGCAAAGTTGTATTTCTAATGTATCCTTAATCACCACTTTCCATGTAAAATTATTATCATTTCTCTTATATTCTAGGTATTGGCATTATTTTCTTTGTCTTTTTCAATTATGTCTTCTTTTCACATGTATGCTTTCTCTTGTTCATCTGATGTAAATCGAAACTTGATTTCCATTTGACTAAACGCATCATAAGTTAGACCGCGCACATGCACGCACATGGCCTGAAAGACAGTAGTAATATTCTCCTTATAACGTTATGATAATGTACCTAGTTTTCTTTTCTCAGAAAAAGTAAAGAAGAAATGTGCAAACAACTCTCATTACTTAAATGTAAATTTCTGATATGTACAATCATAGACAAGTGATATTGTGATATTTTTAAAGTTTCAGGCTTATGAGGAAAGCAGAGATTAAGGTGATCACAATAAAGAGAAAGTATTAAAGTTAATGACCCCCCCCAAAAAAAAAATAACAGCTATTGTGATTGCTAAAGAGAAAATTAATTTTAATGGGAAATGAAATGTAACAGAGCTATGAATAAAAATTAATAAAAATAAAAATAAAAAGGAAGCCAGAGAAAGGGGTACGGGTGACAAGGCAATCTTTGGAAAAGTGAGTAAGAAGAAGAAAATAAAGATTTGGTATCTTTATTTTCGTCTTCTTTGTACTTTTCTTTTTATAGAGGGAAATGTGGAAATTGACAAGCAGGCTGGTCGACAGACTGCTTGCTAAGGTCTAGAGAGACAGAGACGCTAATGATAGAAATAGAGATATACTACTGTTGCTACTGCTGCTGCTGCTGGTTCTGATAGTGATAGGAAAGACAAATGAGATAATGAGAATGTGGCAAAAGGGAACGAGGAACGAGCTATAGTGGTCGGAAAAGTGGGTACCCCTTTCCGAAAAAAAAGAAAAAAAAGATAGTACTTTTCAAATTGTATGCGCGCTCTCTCGAATATATAGGTCAGAGGAGGAGTGGAAAAGGTAAGGAGTAAGGGAGTTGCGAAACCTCGATGGCAGTGGGTTGAATATGGGGAGAATTGGCGCACACACACACACACACACACACACACACACACACACACACACACACACACGCACACACACAAAAGTTTGGATTGTGGGTAACAGAGCTGGGCAGCAGCAGCAAGGTGATGGGATAAGGTTGATGGAACTGGGTCAATGCCTCACTAACTCACTGGTACTATGTGGTAATATTTGAGAGAAAGTCCCCGACCGGTTAACGCATATGCCGGTTTACTTTTCTCCTTATTACACGAATTTCACTCATAGTGGTTAGTATTTCACCTAATGTACTTCAGTCGATGAAAAGAAAACAAGGATCGATGACATCATTGTCAATGTTACTGAAAACTGACAACAAATGCCAACATAACTTTACCAGTGGTAAACATGTGTTACCGCCTTGAATATTAAATTGTAGCTCTGGAAGACATTTTCTTTGAAACTACTTAGGTATTTTATAGATATCTGATATCTCTAATTTGGTAGTTTGTAGTTTATTATTTACTGATTACAGTTCACACCTAATATTTTACATAGAACCTATTCAATTTTTTTTAAATACGCTAAACTATTTAGATTTTATTTTTGTTTCAATACAACACACACACATTCACACACACGCGCGCGCATATCGTTCGCTAAAACGATAGCGAAAAAAAAAAAAAAAAAGCGTAAAGCAATTTTAAAGTACATTTTTTTTTAAAATTCTCCTAAAGATCTATTGTACATTAACACGTATTTATTTTATGCTTTAACTTATTTGAATTTATTTTAAAACCAATAAGTTACGACGAAGTGCTGTAAGTTCTTCACTTTGAAACCACTGCGAGGGTTTTTCAACACCCACGGGGGTATGTTTGGGGGAAAATTACCAATTTTACTACTACTACTACTTAAACTACTATTGAAATACCGCTGCTTTTGATTAATTAACTAATTAGTTAGAATCACGAGAAATAACGTTTGTTTTTAAAGTTCCGGTGGTTATTTGATAATCTCCACATTTCTATTTTTCAGGAACACATGAACAACTATACACACTACAATGTGTAACATGTGCGTATTTGTTTTCATTGCAGACTATTAAACAACAAAACCGTTATCAATAATAACGGAGAGTAAACATGTGTTAGTAAACTTAGTAAATAAATTGGAAATACTAAAAGCTATTATTGTTATTATTAAGAGAGAACGAGAGAAAGCGTGCAGCACGCCAAGTGGCGCTGGAGGACAAATATACCAAGAATGTCCAATACTCATCGCGACACAAATTTTGAAAAAGGTATATACGAAGCGCATGTATCACAGCTAAATTACAAATGAGGGCCTAGTTAGAAATATCTTCAGATTAGCCTGGTTAGGTAAACCCGTCCCCTCAGACGGTCTCCGATTGAGGGTGTTCCCAAGTATTCTACATTTGACTACCAAGTCGCTTTCGTTGCTTCATTCTACAAACTTAAAGAATTCTCTCGACACTTGATCAAGTTTTATTATTATTATCATAATTATTTTATTTCCATTGATTTCTGTTGTATACTCATTTCCTTCTGGGTCCCAACTAAAGACCTAAGGTCAGAAATGGCATCATGACATTTTCCACTGGGTAATTTTGTAAATAAAAAAAAAAGTACAAGATCATACAAATTTTACTTAGATAAAGTAAAGACCTTCGTAAGGCGCGAACTGTACTCGTGAGTACAATTTTTTTTATTTCTTTAAGGTATTAAATACCAAGGATCCTTTCATTGAGTCTATCGGAACTTTTTCCAATCAATCTGAGGGCTCCAATTACAACTGAAATTATGGATGTCCTCGTGTGCCACAAGGTCTTCAAAGATACATTACAATCTACAGGAACTACCATGTCAAAAAGAAAGCACATTCTGTTCTTGTGGTCTTTCATTACAATTATTATTATTTTAAATTATTATTATTATTATTATTATTATTATTATTATTATTATTATTATTATTATTTATTTATTTATTTATTTATTTATTCTGACCATAATTAGGATTTTTGGAGGTGAAATAACAACATAACATGTTGCATTACCTTTTTTAGGGGTGGCGTCTTTATGTTTTAATAAAGAATATAAATTTCCAAAAGAGAAAAACTCGTCGTTGTTGTTATTTTGTACTCACTGAGTTTTCACACTAGTAGTAAGTTATGGCTTTTACTTTAAATCAAGTGACAACAAGTCTCCCAGCATCCTCCTTAATATACCAGTTCATTTCAGTAATAATATCGTCTGAATGGTTTTGACTTTTCATCGATTTTCCAATTCTCCCAATATCTTTACAAAGTACTTCAGCACTGTTTGAAGTACGCTAATAATGATGAGCACAATCTTTTCTACAATGTTTGTTTACGGATCTTTTTTTTTCTTTTTTGTTGTTGTTGTTCTTCTTCTTATTATTATTATTATTTATTATTATTATTATTATTGGTAGTAGTAGTAGTAGTAATTTCTTGATACTGACAATGACTAAATAAATATTTAATGAATTTTAATGATTTCTGAATTACCAAATGAAAAGTGATCTACAATTGTGGAAAGAAATTAAAGCCTTTTTAAAGTGACAGTCGCTGTAACTAATCGGCTTTTAATATTTTGGGGTGATTTCTCACAAAATACCATAGTGTTCAGAAAATCTAAACCAAATAGGATCCAATTTTCTTAATTTGTAAGAATAAAATTATCTTAAAATAAGTGTTGATTGATTAAAATACACTCTAATTAAAAACAATGCTCATTAAATCATTCTCTAATTGTTATTAATTCTAAAAGTGTTTAAAATCTAACTGATGATAATATTCAGTTGGTATGTAAAGATTATTATTTACAAAACTGAAATAACATTTTATTAATTACTTCATTTCTTTGTTTAGAGATTTGAAAAAGTTGGCAGTTAAAGAATTGTGTACTGAAGTTTTATTGAGAAGCATGTAGTTGCAACTTGTACATTTCAGTGTTTATGAATGTAATATTGTAACGATTTATTATAACATGATAATTTGGTAAAACAAAACTTTGTAAACAATTATTTTATAATGCATTATTTGTAACATAAAGAATGAAAGCACAGAAAGATTTTTTTTTTTTTTTAGCTCCGATGGTAATTTTAACGAGACTTTTCTGAACGGATGGATAGTTCAATTACTAACGAAAATAGACAAAAACCTATTATAAATCTACAGGAGATTTACATAATTCCGACTATAGACAAAGACCATGAGAATAATGTGCTGTTCGATACCGAACAACAATTTCATATTCATTTTAAAATAAAATAATAAATTAAATTCATAAAGTAAGTTGCAAAATCAATTTATTCGTAAGTATACTGGACAAATAATATTTGAGAATTCGATCGAACGTATTTAAATAAAAACAGTCTGCCGTTTTAAAACTATTTGAATTCTCTTTTTATTAATTAGGTTTTCTTTCTTTCAGATACAGTACAAAATTTTTTAGTGTACAATAATATAAAATTTTTGATTATATTTGCGTAGCTGTAAAATAAAATATACTAATTTATTACATGTTTCTTTTATTTAGTTTTATTGCTGTTAGAAATAAATCAATAATAAAAGTTTCAAGAAGTAACCGTTTCCTCTCTGTGTGTGTGTGTGTGTGTGTGTGTGTGTGTGTGTGCGTGCGTGTACACGCGCATGGTCTCATGTGTGTGCACGTGCAACAGTATATATGCGAATATATGTGTTACAAAGAGCGGCAAAAAAGGGAGAAAAAAAAGAAAATTTAAGAGTAGTTTTGCAATATTGAAACTATCTTGATATTTCTTCTATGCTAAAGTTAACTGGAGAATCGCTCGTTCTATTTGATCACATTCAACAGAATAGTAAATAAAAATAAATAAAATGCAATAAAAGTTTTCGTGTTTTGTTAAACATTTAAACTGTTTAGTTTGGCAAGAAAATAGACATTTTCTATCTGACATTAATTACACGAAAATCCATTTAAAATCTGCTTTTTAAAATAGAGGCGTTTTGCTAAATTAAATAAGATTCACTATTCTTTTTTTAGTAGCCAAATAACCATATCCAGCATTAGGCTAACCGCATTAGCACAGACTTCACTTAGAATTTATATGCTGTTTAAAATAACAATTGATGATTCGTGAAAGAAGATTGAAAATAATTAAAACGTTTACAAATATGACTATTTTTTTTAAGTAACTTTCATTTGTAACATATTAGTGATAACAGTAATGTTTATTTTTACATAATTCTCGCTATTTTATTAGAATAATTAACAATATATCATAAAAGATTTATAAAAAAAAACTATAGAAAAACATCTGAATTTGAATGTACAAAAGTGTTCCCATCAAATTTATCTCTAAATTTATTTATAAATTGAGTTAATAATTCTTTTCTCGCAGTTATATAGGTTAAATCGCAGGCAGACTGGGCTTTCTAGCCATGGTTGGTAATCAGTCTAGAAGAACAACTCTGAATTAAAATTCACCTGGAGCTGTATAAAGATAGTTAGAAATAAGGTGAAGATACTAGGTCTATAAATCAAAAACTAGGGAACTCATATCAGAATGCCGTTGACACCAATTTATATATATATATATATATATATATATATATATATATATATATATATAATGAATATTGAAGTCAACATTAGAGGCGACAGTTCTGTTTCATGCTAGACGCAATCGTCAGGACACGATTGCGTCTAGCATAAAAACAGCCTGTCGCCTCTAAGATTTGACTTCAATGTGCACTTTCATATTTACACACGCTCTATCTCTGATATTGAGCACTTTATCCCATAAATATAGCACACCTTAAGAGTATATTTCTTCATATATATATATATATATATATATATATATATATATGATTAATATAAATAAGGTTTTCACGTAGCTGATTTATGTTATATTCAGCATCTTGACTCCTTCTTGCAACTGTTCAATAGTGAGAACATGCATTTAGCTGGGGATAAATTTAAAAAAGACCTAACGTAACGTTATCTGGCGTGCGTCAAATTTTCCCATTCCCATTTTTCTTTCAGGCGTATCGCAAACATTAAAATAATAACTTCCTATCTAGCACAAAAGATGAAAAGGTTTCACCGGACCAGTGGCTTAAACCACCAATCACGGCGACCGTGGATAGTGATTTTCATGAAAATGGACCAGAAATATGCTAGAAACATCTGAGGGGGGACGTGTCATCCGTGGTTAAAGGAAATAAGCGCTCTAAGTAGTCAGATGTTGTAAAGACTGCTGAGTTTATCCAGGAACTACAAGACATCATCAACTACAGCCCAAGCAAGTTGATGAAAGTCAGTACTAACTTACATCGACATGATAGACACGGTGGTCAAGCTCTAGACCAAGGTAATGACCGTACGTATTCAGCAAGACCCCGCACCATCCCACATGTTCCACGTAACCCAGTAGTGCCTGAACAAGAATTTTCAGGATCATGTCACTCCCAATACATGTCCCCATAGCTCTCTTGATGTGCATCACCTGCAGGTCTCTCTTACGGCCAACACTGTGAATGCGATGGTGAACGAGAACATCTTGATAGAAGTATATATTTGCTACTGAGGCCGTACTGAGGTTGAGGACGATTTTATTAAACAAACCTTTTCTGTTTTTTCCCACATTAAATGTGTATATAAATATATGGTGCATTGCATGTCGTCAAAAGAGAGGCCAACCAGCTGCACCACAATACCAAGGACTCAATGAAGTCCACTATTGTGAATACGGTGACCAACATGAACGAGAACCACCTGATTTGGGTATACAGTTGCTTCTGAGGCCATACTGATGCCGTCATTGAGGTTGAGGACGATTTTATTAAACTAACCTTTTCTGTTTTTCACATTAAATGTGTATATAAATATATATTGTATTGCATCCCCTAGACTACTGTGTCTATGATGTCGTCAAAAGAGAGGCCAATCAGCTGCACCACAATACCAAGGACTCAATGAAGGCCACTATTGTGAATGCGGTGGCGAACCTGAACGCGGACCACCTCCGAGGCCATATTGATACCATTAAGGTTGAGGACGATTTTATTAAACAAACCTTTTCTGTTTTTCTAAGTTTAATATGTGTACAAATACATATGTTCAGCATCCCCTGAAATAGGATGTGTAGGGTGCTGTCAAAAGAGAGCCCTACAATACCAAGAACTCACTGAAGGCCACCATCGTAAATGCGATGGCCAACATGAACGGGAACCATCTGATTCGGGTATACAGTTACTTCCGAGGCCATATTTATGCCGTCATCAAGGTTTAGAACGAGTTTATTGAACAATCTTTTTCTGTTCTTCTAAGTTGAATATGTGTACATTTTTTCAGAAAAATACTGATTTTGTTCTGCTGAATAGGTCATTTAAGATAACCGTATAAAAATTGGTATTTTATTACTAAGTATTTTTTCAAATATTTCTTCTCTAAAGATATATAGATATTGGCATTTTTAAAATTTTCAGTCAACTCATTGTACGAATGACATTAAAATGAAATTTAAGTATATTTGAAAAATGAAGAGTACACTAAATATTGACATTTTAAGTAATTTGATGAATTTAAATGAAAGTGAAAGCTATATATATATATATATATATATATATATATATATATATATATATATATATGTGTGTGTGTGTGTGTGTGTGTGCGCGCGTGTGTAACAGAAAAAAAAAGGAAACTAGAGATTGGACAAAATTAGCACCGGTTTATTTTATATTCTTATTTATTCTTTGTGCATAGTAGATCTTCCCCTCTTCCAGATATAAGTTAATAGTAGGACTTGTATCTGGAAAAATTATTGTTATTCTCAAAAATTGTTAATGCAGTATTCACTCGCAAAAGAATAAGAATTATTCTTACAATCCAAAATATAAACCCATCAAAGTCATTGTGCAAAGTAGAAAAAAACTTCAAAGTTTATTCTTTATTTAAACCTATATTTTTCTGTAAAATTTCATTTTAATTTCTGTTTGAATGTGGACAATATATTATTTTGTTTTGGATTTGTTTATTATATTGTAAAAAATAAATTTTCTTGGTACAATAATTGCTTTCTCTTTACAATACCGAATGCCAAACGTACCATCTTAACAGCCATTTTTTAAAAAATAGTTATAATAGAAATAGATTATGTGCATCCTCCTACATATGTATTTACTGATAATTAGGATTTTCAAATATCACTACAAACAATTATTTGTGCAGCAATAGAAGCCTATATTTACATTAAATATGTATAGAAGTCAGTACAAAAGCTGTTTGTGGTATATGTTAATGTCAGGACAGGAAAGCCAGTGATTTTATTAAACTAGGTGGAAAGTTATTCTACTTGTCCCAAGTGTCACACTTAAGTAAGCACAGTAGAAATAATACATGAATTCGTTAGTCATAGGTGCAGTAAAATCCATTCTAGTAGTAATTCAAAAACAAAAATACTACAGATAGAACATTATGACACCCAAGGGTATTAAAAAATTACAAGCAGAATGAAATGAGCATGTACCAAATGAAAAATGAAATCAAATTTTGTATTTTATTAAACTTTTTTGTTACAATCATTTATCTTGCTCCAAAATTAATGAATAAGGGATATTTTTCTAAGTGAAAATCACATCAAGTTTGTTTTGTCAAATTTATTCTCTTTCTTTTTTTAAGGAAAGATAATGCTAATTTTATTCTTCAACATCTGCTTTTTTTCTTTCTTTATAGAAGAAATTTCTGAATGGGTAACTTTAAAGTAGATTTATTCAAATAAAATAGAAATAGAAATAAATATAATAAGCTATAAATTAAATTATTATTTCATTAAATAGTAAAGCATGAGAAATATTAGTGTACTTTACATTTTCATTGTTTTTGTATAATTTTAAAAAGTTAAAAACCACCAAAGCTCAACAAATTGTTATATTCTTAATGTATTGTAAAATAGAAAATTTATAGCAAAGAATTAATAGGTTATTTCTTAACGAACAAAACAGATATCATGATGAAATTAATATCATACAAGTAAAGTGTGGAGGTTGTCTTGCTTTGAGCTTGCAGAAGAAATTTTAATTTAAAATTTATTCAATATTATACAATTTCTTTCTGAATGTATGGACTGTTTGAATCCGTTCAAATCCACCTTTCATCATAGGCCTAAATTATCTCTCTCGACTGAATGTCAGCATATTTCCAGTTATCCTATCCGTCATTCAAGATTGAGCGGATCAATTGATGATGATGATGATGATGATCCCTCAACGAGCTAACCAGTTACTCACCCACACAGTCTCTTGCATACGCGCGCCAACCAGGCGTCCATCCGACCAGCTAGTCCTTAATCATATCTCGTAATCCTACGAATTACACTGCCTCAGCTTATCCTCACGTTAACAATGTAATCTTGTTGAAAACTTTCAATGCAAATAAACTAGGCAAATGAAATGCTTCCTTTTGTCTTTTTTTCACCCACATCTTCCGGCATTTTTTCTTTTTTTTTTTGAAAGAATTTGAAAAGGAAAGCAAAAGATGAAGCATAAAGAATGCGATAAAGACATAAATGTAAAGAATTTAAGGAAATTCTCTCTGATACGATTTACAGACAAACCAAAAAGTTAAGAAAGAAAGAAAAAACGTTAAGAACTGACAATATAATGAACATATAAACATATTCACAAATGAATCAAAACTAACGACAAGTAAAAAAAGGAAAATAAAAGAAATTAACTTACTGTCCTCTAGCCATTTGTATAAAATAAATAAAAAGAACACCATTGATGTAACAAAAGAAAGCATTACATCTATTTTGGAATAACAATTAATAAAATCATACTAGAGAATTTTCAGAATTTCTTTAGGGTGCCTATTCATGTTTCATATAGAATCAGCTTATTACATGTTTTTGATAATCCATTTCACCATGATAGGGTGGTACTGTTGATTTTTCCCTATTTTCCTATTTTATAAGTTTTGGATCGGTTGTATGGAGACATTAATGAATAATTTGTGATTGAAACCAGCTAGAAAGCATACTGAGAGGAGAAATGTTCACATGTGTAGATTGCCCCATATCGCAGATCATTATGTTAGATTATAGGTGATGAAAAAGGTACATCATTCAGTATGAAGCTGACAATATTACTGATGGTGGCAGTTTTATTGATGACTGATACCCTTGGTCTGATGAACGAAAATTGATGACATTAATGTAAAAAATTGAAATATTAGACGTGCAACTGTATGTCATTCGAGCATTTTATTCTAAAAACATGACCTATGCACGGCCTGCTCACCTGTAACCCAAACCTTGTTCAGGTCAAGTACTGAGTCTTTCTTTTTTTATGAACAAAGACTATTGTCATTAAGGCAATTTACTTTAATGCTAAGCAACGTAACACTTGGGAAATTTGACGCATGATTTATGAACGAAATTAGGAATTCTATAATAAGCAAAAAACAAGCGAAAAATTATTCGTTTTTGGAGAAAAAATCCACTGAGAAATCCTTATTTCAATCACCTCTTTTATTAAATATTCGGGAAATTTTCCTCCTAGTTCATTCTATGACAAAGCGGTTCATTTGATTATTTAATAAAAAGTGTGCTCGGAATAAGTCATCCCCCAGTGGATTTTTCCAGAAAAAAGAATAATCGTCCCAGCTCGGTCAAGACATATTACATCTTGTATAAGCTTTATTTGCGGTCATATTCAAATGTGTACCTGTTGAGAATCTTCTCGGATTGTAGAGTTTCGATTAAAAATAATTTCTTTTTTGGACTTGCATTTTTTCAATTCTTATAATTTCTTATAATTAATTAAACTAAGTTAAAATGAGATAGAAACATTGGCAGTGGATTTGAGACTAAACTTTATTTGTTTTAAAGTTGAAAATGCCATAGAATATCTGGGAAACAGCTCAATACCAACATTCGGGTTCTTGAAAAAACATCTTGTTTTTAGAGTGTAAAAATCAGGGAATCGAAACATGTTTCAAGTTGTTAGTATTCAGCGATTGTTGTTTCATTTTTTAGTTTGAACCGTTGCGTTCGTATGCGTGAAATTACTTAGATTTTAATTATAAATGGGAATCTTTACACATTTATTGTCTGTAATGATGAAGGTAACTGTTAGTGTTAAAGCTTCTATTTAAAATACAACAAAATAAGTTAGGAGATGAATTTAAATTTAAAACGTCAATAATAAAAGCATACTTCGTTTCTTGTTTGATCTTTTACTCACTGGCATTGAAATTGATGCTATGACACTATATTGTGCTGATGATTAATGATATTTTTAAAAAATTATCAACTCAGCTTTTGCCTTTTTTAGATATCTGATAACTGTGTAAATTTGTATTCGGGCTTATCTTCAATAAAATATTGGTGAAATGTTTCCGACTACTATGAATTTTTATAAGGTGTATGTTGTACATAAATAAAGACATCATAGATATTAACTGCAGAGAGGCTGGAATTCATGTTTTCCTTAACTGACTACATTCCTTCTCCAAATAGATATTAAAGATAAGCTTTGAAAGTATTTATTTCTCTTTTTTTTTTTTTTTAATAATGGTGAACAAATAATGTAGAATTTCAGATCGAATCAGTTGTCAAAATAGATGCAACGATCACATAAATTATAAACTCTACTTTTCAGAGTGAAAGGAATCGTTAAAAGCATCCATAAAGCATAATTACAGAAATATTTAATTACAATATATTTGAGTTTTAGTCAATTTTTGTTAAGTTTTCCCTGTGCAAATAAGATAGTTATAATTTAAAAGTTAAAATGAAGTCGCTTTACTTCATTATTTATATTTGTAATCCTTTTCAACTGATCCAATATTTTAATTGGATTGTTCTTAGATGATTCGTACAACAAATTAAAAGCTCTCATCTTATTTGATGTGTATTTACGAATACTTAGTATTGTCTTTGTTTTTCATGAGCAAAGGCGATTTCCTCTATTTATCTATTTATGTAGGCATACAATGCATGCACCGAAATTCTAAGCGGGTTTTCGTTAGAATTTACACATTGAAAAGCGTATTCTATTATATAGACAAATAAAAACTGCATCGGCCCAGATGAGTATAGCAATGAAAGACTAGCAGAAAACCGTACGTGAAATTATCTTGGAAGCAATACTCCAATTTTGTTTCCATTTAGGCGATAATACGCATGCGCATGCGCACGCACACACAGACACACGCACATATATACACACGAGTTAAAATATGTTCAACATATTCTATTGCTTGATCCCCGAAGTATAACAAAGTTCTGTCTCATTAGTACAGAGTGGTAATCTAACAAGGATACTTTTAAAAAGGACACTACACAATCCAATGATGCATACATGAAGCAAATGAATTATGAAAGAAATGGATTTGAATGAAAGAAACTTGATTACTTATGTACGTGTTTTTTCGCGTGCGCATGCCTCCTGCGGCATATACAGTACTACTACGTATTCGAAAATGATACTGTATGCTTTTCTCCTCTTGACATACATACACTACACACATATGTGTATTGTATGTATGTATAGAAAGAAAGAAAGAGAAATAGATAAGATTCAGGTGTTATGCAAACTAACATAAAAATGTTTCATCATGTATCATTTTGAGAATATCATTAGTGTTTTCATTTGTTTACTTATGATATCAATTTATTTATAAATAGATAAATCAAAGCTAGCATTTGAAAAAGTTATGATTCTTGATTGCGACATTAATGTGGTGAGTTATTTTGAAGAGACTTTTTGTGATTTTGAATTCTGTGGCCTTTCAGATAATCAGTACTGTAAGGGCTTTTTAACCCGGTATCCGTTGTTTTGTTTTTTTTTCTTTTTTGGTGCTACTGCTGCTAAGAATTTACCCGTTGTGATGATAAATTGTTGCAGGTAAAAAGTGAAGGCGGGTGTGGTCAGTCGATTGGAAGAAAGATACAGAGATTTACTAGCAGTAGCAGTGGTATGAATAGCAGTGGCAGCAGCAGTAGTACGAAGAATGCAGCGGATTGAGGTAGAAAGCGAGGCAGCCAGGCAAGAATTTATGTCACAACGAAGAAAAGTGCGAGGCAATAGCAGCAGCAGCAGCAGCAGCGAGTGACGACTAAGATTTCATAATGAAATGCTTTCCACAAGGAAAGGGCGGGTCATAACGACCTACTTTGGCTATGACGGCTTGCCACTTCGCGACACTCGTCTTCTACGAACTGTTGGCTGGCCGCAAACAAGCGCAGTGTGTAAACCATTGTGTACTATCTTATAATTGCTCCGTTTCTCATTCGGTCTCTATCGTATTGCCCTTTCTCTAAGTTCTTTTTAATATTTGTAATTATTAAAAATAATAATGATAAAAAAAGTAATATTTAGTAGCACCCTTCAACCGCTCTTCTTAACAATAATTTTTTTCCACTATAATTGATAAATGCAAATATGGCATTTTGCTTCCTTATATTTTAATTTTCACTTATAGGTAAGAAGGTAATTAAGTAGAACCAGTTAAGCTCAAACATGATTCATAAACGATGTTATTTGGGAAGTTACAACTGAAGTATAAGTACTTATACTTCAGTTGTAACCCTCCCAAATAGCATCGTTATATATATATATATATATATATATATATATATATATAGACACCTAAAAATGGATCTGGAAATTACTGACCAGAAGTGATTGGAAAAACTGCAGGTGGTTGTCAAGAGAGATAAGTTCAAAGCAAGCTAGAATCAGAGGGAAAAGAGTGCGAGAAAGAGAAGCAAGCCGAGGGGAGCAGGTTGTCGTGACCTAATTCTTCAACGTGAGTGCAAAGAAGAAAGATGGTTGGGTGGAGGTTAGAGGAGGGAATAGGCAAGCGGGTTTGGTAATCCTGGGTCACATGATCTAACTACCACCACTATCACTGTTTCCATTATTATACTGCTACTACTACTAATTATTCCTCGTAGTAGTACTAGTAGTAGTAGTTGTGATGTTGCTGGCTTAGCAATTGATAGGAAAGCAGGCATGTGTATGTGTGAGAAAGGAAAGGAAAGAAAAGATAGAAAGAAGAGATGTCGAGAGTGAATGGATTGTATTGACTTGGAAATCTCTTTCCTTTTCGGCCATGTGCCAAACAGGTTTTGCACGCTTGTAAATAAATTGGAACTCTCTCCTATTATTTGCTTTCTTTTTTCTTTTAAATTGCTATATTTTCTCTCTTGTCACCAATATCATCGCGCGGAATGATAAAATAGGAAAAAAAAATGAATAAATATTTCACAAGGAAACTGGCAAAAATGGAACGGTAGAAAAAAATTATGAAATTAAAAAATTTGTAAAATTTCTTAGCTTTATGCAGCCTTCTTTTGGTTGGCTGGTTGGTTTTAAATTTTTACAACATAAGAAGCGCCTGTTCGATTCTATTGCGTAGTAGTAGTAGTAGTAATCATCATCATAGCAGTCGCAGCAGCCGTTTGACGTGAAATATTATTTAACATTATTGCCATCATCATCATCATGGCTAACCTAGGCATTTACATTTAGTAAAAAATGAACGTCACGAAAATTGTATTCTCATTTTTCTTTAACGCGTCTGAGAATGTTTTTTCAATTTCTAATTCAATATCATACCAGCAAATTATTATTTGTTCAATATTTTCATTGAGATTCAAACATTGATAAAAACTGAAAACTATTGCTTAGATTTAAATAACTTGGGGTCAATCTGATCGAAGTCGGAAGGAACTGAAAAGTGTCCACAGTACTGGTCACTTTAACCCAGAACGAGGAGAAAGCAGAGGAGTAAGAGGGGAATTAAGATGATGGTGGTCGTAGTGGGGTGATTTCGATTTTCCTTGTCCGCAAACACGCTCATAAAATGAATTGGGAGCAACATACCCTGTTCATAGGATTAAGTACAATTTCCTTTGAATGAACATCATTTCATTACACATTTTAATGAGCTATTTTGTCAATACGAAGGCAAGTATGAAGCTAATGTTTAGCAGCTGCAAAAATGTGTGAAAACTAAAACATATCCTTAAAGACTTTTTACATAGAGGCGATCATAGGCTTAGTGATTTGTAGATAAACCAAAGCTCTCAATGTGAAATATATATGTACATTGCACAGTAGTCGCCATTCGTAGTCATTGATTTTTGACATCGTTCATTCGATTAAGAAGAAATTGCTAAACAAGTTAATAGAAAGTATTTAATATAGCTTTTATTCATAAAAGGTTGCAAAGAAAGATAATAGAATTATATTTATATAAAATCTTGATTTATTGGAATTAAAGTAATTGTTATCATTTTCTGTTCTAGTTTACAAATCTTCATGTCATTTTCTTGAAGTTTTATATATAGATTTGTTGAATCATTTTTTTATAAGTGGGTTTCCCACTTCGTTTTTAAACGTATATGGCTCGGGTATTTCATCTACAAATGAAATTTTAACGAAACCGTAACGTCCATGATAACTTCTTAAAAAAGAAGAAAAACCCACCCTTGGATAAGCAAAAAAACCTTAATGCTGCACTGTTTAGATTGCTAAGACTCCAACAATATTACTCATTAAATTCACTTGTCTTTTTTCTATGGTATGTTTCATTAGTTGTTTTCTTAAATAAGTGTATATTGCACGAAATAAGTCGTAAAAGATTAAAGATTGTCTCACAAGATATTTAAACACGTAATGGTAGGTAATTTTACTAGTAGATTGATTTTTAGTAAACGTATCTGTTAAAATATCTGTATCGATAGAAATTTAATATTTCTTTTATCAAATCCTGTTAAAAATAAGATTATTGACAGTCTGTATTTCAAGGAACAGATGAAGAGGGAACAATAGTGAAAAAAAAAAGTTATTTGCAATTTTTCGTAAGGATCAGTAAATGGTATAATGTTCTGTACTGCGTTAAACAGTTTGTCAAAATTTAAAGAAATTAAATATTCAGTTATATTTTAATAATCATGACTCTTATCAGTTTTTCTTTTGCACACAAAAACCAGAAAGTAAACTCGTCAGTTTTATATCTTGAAGGAAAACTTTGATCTAGTTGCTTTAATGCAATTATGATACTTGAATAACCTGGCTTAGCTAGGTACAAGGCCACTTTTTTAGAGTATAATCAGGATCACACTTGTACTGAATGTTATGACTTGCTGACGATTGTATGACAAATATCATCTTATGGTATTCACACAGAAAATGCTGTACGGTTGTACAGTGTTATTTATCAATATAAATTAAATAATTTGGTTACTTGAGCTAAAATACACTGAAATTAAAATAAAAGAAAGAAAAAAATAAGTAAAAAAACAACAACAAAAAACCGAGAGATAAAAGAAAGGTGGCTATTCGATCTTTTGCTAATAAAATTTCTTTCAGTTTATTTTTACATATTTCAATTATAAGAAGCAAAGGTAAAAGAAAAAAGAAGTTCCACGAACAGGTATACATGCATGCATGCATACGTAAGTTGTAGCATGAAGATGCTACATGTCAGACTACACAGAATGTACAAATATGTTGTCATGTTACGCTATGAAATCAGATAATTCTTCTAGAATTTGTCAGATACTGACAAATATGCTATATATCGATAAAAATAAAAGAACACAATGGTGAACTCCTGTGACACACGTAACAAGTTCTCAGTAATAATGAAGTCATATACAAATACTTCGGCTTGCTTTATTTCATAGAATAATTATTGTTGTGTCATTAATAACTTTTTAATTGAATTAAAAACAAAACTAATTTCTAAACCATTTTATGTTGAAAAATGCGTTCAAGATGGAGAAAAAAACATAGTAAGAAAGTTAAATAACATATAATAAACAAATCTTCCTTATAATTTTTTTAGCACCAAGTGACTGTAATGAGGTGTAAGTACAAGTATGTATCTAAATTTTTGGTCGACTGGACTCACATTTCAAAAGATGTTGAATACAAAATAGATAGATAAAACTATTAAATAAAAAATATTTTACTCCTTATTTATTCCACCTTCATCGTATTAGTTTTGTTGTGCAACTAATTGTTTTAATTTATAATAGTTTAAATTGATAGTAGTTTAAAACTAATAGCTTTAATTGATAATAATGCAGCTATGACCATTGTCGAAATCGTCATAGCAGGTGTTGCATGATTATCAATTAAAACAATCAAATAACATAAGTTCGTAACCATCTCTTCGATTGAATAAAGTGATTGATAGTAATTTAAAAGGATAAGAGAAATCGTTTAAGTTCGCAAGGAAACTTTAAATCAAATCAAGCAGAAACCAAACGCAGAAAAATCTGCCCCAGCAAAAAAAAAAAAAACAAAAAACAAACAAACAAACAAAAAACTATTTACTTTATTGGTTTTGGATGCTTAAAACTTCAGTGCAATTAGGTTGTTCATAATTTGTAATAAAGTCGTGAGATCTTTTCTTAACTCAACACAAAAATTACTTATAAATATTAATTCACCCCAAGAAATTATAAATTTTAAATCAAAGTTTGTATTTTTATTAAATTTTTGGCACGGGTTAGGGTTAGGAATTTTTTATAATTAAAAAACAAAAAAAAAATCTGTTTTTGGCTTTTTGGTGGGGTGAGCGCGAATGGGGACCTCACACTTAGAAATAGCACACCCGAGTCGCCAACATTTGGGGCGATCGCAAAGGTCAGCTCAACCGGAGTGCAATGAAAGGACCTCGCTCTGGGAGAATTTGGTGTGAATTTTAGTAAATATAAATTCTTTTTTATTTTGCGGTGATTTAATATTTTGGGGTGAATTAACAGAAAAGATCCAACTCGTGCAGCTATGATAAACTCAAAATATCTACCATTTAGGAGGATTTGATATGATAACCATATACGAGAAGAAACAAAAGAAGGAAGGAGAGAAAGGAAGAAGAAGAAAAGAGAGAAAATAAGAATATCGAGTCAAACTGTCAAAGATTGTCAATTCTAGTATTTGTTCCCATCATTTTTATTACAATGTTGTGAATCTTTGAAAAGGTAAATTTTCAAAGGGAATATATTCACCAAACAAGGTTGTAAAAGTTAAGGTAAGTTTTAATTGTTATTTTTATGTCGAACTCCTACGTGTTTGTTGGCAAGGCTAGATTGATAAATGCAAAAATGTTTGGAATAAAGTAAGAAATGAAAAAATAAAAGAAGGGGAAAATACAAATATTTTGTATTGTCAATCCATAATTATTTCATGACTCTTACAATTATAAAAAAAGAAATTAAATGGTCTTTTGTACTTTTTTATAAGTGCAAAAATAGTTTAAAATGAAGCAAATTGATCATTTTGCTTGCTTCTCTTTGAAGTGATTTGAACTTTTGTATTTGTATTTTAGTTTCGGTTTGTTTCGCTCGACTGTTGATTTTGCACGCTGCTAATATACCAGCGGTGTTCAATATAAAACGTTCACTACTATAGGGGAAAGCACGCACACACACACAGATGACGTAATATGAATGATGTGGCAGAAGTTACATTGTGCTGTTGAAGAAACATTTCCCCCTGAAGTGAGATGGCCAGGCATAGCAAATGTAGAATTATAATCTGTTTGCTCATTCTAACCGAATGATCTAATATCTACCTCAGCATTGTTACGCTGGATTTAACTAGAGAGATTCCACCATATCTCGTTCTCTTGCTGCCAATTATATACTCACGCGTGTGCACAATTATGAGCAATGTTTTGTGAGGTGTGTGCATATGTACAGAGTGCACCAGTTATTTGAAAACAATATTTTTAGCGGACCACAAATGTAAAATGGCCTAACGCAATGTTACGCGGCATGTACTAAATTTTAACATTAAGTATTTTACTTTCAGACATGTGGAGAGCTTCAACATGACAACTTCCATTCTAACACAAGAAAAAAACACTACATGCACCTGATACTATCGGCTAACCACAGCAACTCGGAGATAATGAGCTTCTTGGAAGTGCATTGGTGAACAGAAAGAACGACAGGTGGCTCTGCTCAGACATCACGGTGGTGCATACGGTGATTCACACCTAATTTACTTTTTCCTGTTGTACTTCAGGATTAATGTCACCGCCTACGCCGTGTTGTTAGACACCATGGTCAAGTCTTGGATCGAGGGGGTGGCCGTGCGTGTTTCAGCAGGTGTCTGCTCCCTCCCACATGACCCACGTGATCTAGGAGTGGCTGATCGAAAATTTTCACGACCATGTCACTCCCAGTATGGACCTTTTAGCTCTCCTGATTTGAATCCACTGGACTACTAGGTCTGGGGCGCCGTCGAGGAAACCAACAAGCGGCTCCGCAACTTTGAAGGTTGCTATTGTGGTTGTGATGGCTAACACGAACGAGACCCAGCGGATTCGGACATGTAGTCGCTTCCGATGCTGAGGGCGGTTTTATTGAATAACCTTTTTCTGTTTTCTGTTGAACGTCATATATATATATATATATATATATATATATATATATATATATATATATATTTGTTCTATTGAATATTTTTCTTTTTCTATATATTATAATTTATTTTCACTTACCTGGTATACCTTTACGTGTACATTTTTTTTTTTATAGTTGTCTGTATCTTTTAGTGTAACAGAAGGAGATTCTTAATAGTCTTTTGGGACTCTCGTAATGTTTATTATTGATAAGTACGAACTTGGATATAAATTGACTGTGCGACTATAATTTGTAATATATCTCATTAATTTTGATAGTTGTACATCGAAATATATCCAGTTTCAGCAAAAGTGAATCACCAAGAATTTTTTAAAGAAATTATGCAAAATACAAGTGAAAAATACACGCACGCATACTTTCTGCAATTGCGAAAAGCAAAGAAAAACGAAACCTTTTAGTTTAAAAATTTATAAAGTATTTTCGAATTCAATCCATATCCTAATAACAATGCTAGTGTTTTTTCCTCCTAGCACGCATTAAATTCTCTTAAATATTTGGATCTACCTTTTCGTCGTCATTGCCATATATTGTAAACATTGTATAATGTATTATATACAGAATTATCAGCTCAGTTTCCTACATTTATGCAACAATCTATTGAGTAATAGTGAAGCACTTTGGTTTCTTAGAATACTAATCGACATAGCAGAAAAATAAATACATCTACAATCAAGTTTTAAGAAAATTAACATTTTATAGCTTAAGAAAGAAGGCTATGTCCAAATCTAAATATTGTCACAAAGTGTTGCCATAATAATAATAATAATAATAATAATAATAATAATAATAATAATAATAATAACAACAACAACAACAACGATGATAATACAAAACGCTAAGAGTATACTTGCTATTGAAATTTTCGTCTGTTGGAGTAAAAAAGGCCTGAAAAATTAGATTTCAAGAACAAAATGAAGCTGGTGCTCTAGAAGTAAAAAGAAATCAGTTAATTACCCATCCATATTCGAAAGCAAAAAACGCAATCCAAGCGTATATTTTATTTTTACTCAATTAATTACAGTATTTATAGATAAATTTTTAAAAAAATCATTAATATTTAAGGGGAATATTTTTCAACATTAGAATGATAAATTTAGAGATAATAACATTTTTTTCTTATGTGTTTATACTTCATATTTTGTTGTCAGCATTTTGAAACGAAAATGGTCATTTGAAGTAAACTGAGAAAACTCTCGCTATCATATATATTTGATTTTAAGCATTTGATTTATATGCTGATATGTATTGATAAAATAATCTTTCTTCCCCACCTATCTCTCAAATATAGACAATGGACGTATAAAGATTTTCTATATTTTAGTGAAATTTAATATTATAAAATATCAGTTCTATTTGTAAGCATTTTTTATTAATCCAAATCATCAAGAAATGTTACTATTGCCAAATTCAACCAATTTTATCCTTTATGGTCATCACATTAACAGATTTATTGAATTGAATAAAAGGTAGCACTAATTTATTTCACGTTATTGTTTCAAAATTCAAAGGAGTCATTATTTCTGTTAGATTAACTTAATCAATTAACATAACTTGTTAGAAATTAAAGAATAAATAAAATGTTAGTCATACTTGACTTTGTATTGTTAACATTAAAATATTTGCAAGCATTATAGTTTACTTTATAACATGTTAATGACTAAATGGTTGTTTAAAATTAATTTAAGAATGTTTAGCAATATGAAAACTAATATACACTATAAGTTACTTTGCAAAAACAATTCTATATGCTATTTATGTGCTGGTTTATAATAACTTTTTAACAGTTTGTTAAAGATATTAATATAAATTGGATTTTTAATTAATGCGAAAATAAATAAATAGTTATAAGATTCTTTAGTACGCATATTATAGTACTTTTTGAAGATTTTCTAAATATAATATCCTATTAGAAAGTAGAAATTGAATTTTTTAAATTTTCTAAGTATTAGGTTGGTGCAAAAATAATGACGTAATAATGTCGTTTTTTTGATGTATTTTTAAAGTCAAAAACGACATTATTACGTCATTATTTTTGCACCAACCTAATAATACAAGCCATATTCACTGAAAAGCCAGAACTGCAGTTTCAAATATTCTTTAGGAAGATAAAATTCAAGGTTTTTGTTTCGTTAAAAGTTAATCTTATAAACAAATGTTCAAATCAGAATGTTTTTAAGTTTGAACAGTATTGCAAAAGAGAATGTATTTATGAAATACCTATTTGTGATATTTATTTGGCTACTTTAATTTAAAATATTTTAGAATCTATTCGAAAATATTATTTATGATCATTGTATTTTGGATTACTGTTTGGTAGAAAACTTTGAAAGTATTATTGGCACCCACAATTCTCATTCACACTTTTACACAATATAAGCGAAAACACTCAATTTGATTTGTGTACGATAAATTAAAAGTTAATATAAATCCACCGAATCGAAAATGTAACATTTAAAAAGTAATTTTTATGTAGCAAGTAATATTTTTAATAACTGTTAAAAAATAACCATTACTAACTGATAATTGTTTTGATTGTTATTTCTTACATCAAAAAACATTAAATTCTTGTAACATTTCAGATGAAAATGTTATTGTTGTGTCATAAGATAAATATCTCTAAGCAATTCCCGTGTCATAAGCTCCAATATAACGAATGGAATTGTCAGTGAATTTGAGTTGTTGCCTCATGCACTTCGCCGTACATGTCATAGTTTGCCTAAATGACCCAAATAGTTACAAATTTTGCTGCTATAAAATGAATACGATTAAATAACCAGATACAATTTGTCATAAAAATACTTTAATCAGAAATGCTAAAGAAAAGGAACTATTTTAACAGTTTTTGTAGTTTAGTAAAGTGAAACATAGTATTAGAAACGGAGTCGCTAATATTCATAGTTTTGTTGCTGATTTGGGTTTTATTATCGTCAAATAGAATGAAAATCTTTATTTCAAATAATCTTTTTTGTTATTCCTAAATACCACAGTATTCATTTATTACAAAAATGACAACAAATATGAAAACGACTTTTATCCTCGTAGAACGCACATGCCGTCTATAACAAATGCAGGCAACATAATCGTTAAACTTGCCGTCATCATGACTCCGTAACTTGTACAATTTCATGATGCACACTCAATTTGATTTTATTCCTTTTAACTAAATCAAGTTAGAGAATTTCTCATAATTAGTTCGAAGATGAATTAGTTTCTATTTGATAATTCGTCAACTCAGCTCATCACTTACTTTTTTCAGTATGTATTGACAGATTTTCTTTTAGAATTATTGATTGCAGACTCATTAAAATGATTTGAGACACCTACTTGAGTCTATTTGCTCTCACACTGTTAGATATTAAAACTATCAACCCAGCATGTCTAGCAAGTGTAATAATTCGCTAAACTGCACATAATATAAAAACAACTAATTATATGCATTATAATATACTACTCAAGGGGGAACTTCTTTAATACAATGGTGCATGATGCATAGTTGCTAAATACTGCTCATACGAGAAATAGATTTTCGATGTAAAAATGTGTCTATCAATAATTAATTATTCAAGCAAACTTTTTTCACTAAAATTTACATGATACTGCAGAAATAAATTTTATGTTTTCCTAATCTGTAATAGTAATATCGCATTTTGTGTAAAGCTTATTCTGAATAAATCTCATACTGATTCTTTCAATATATCTTTAAATTTTTCATATCAACAGTTATCCTGCTACATCACTTATGGAAAGAAGATATTTTCAGTATAGTTTGAAAGTTATTTTTTATCTAATTTAAGAGATTGAAGTAGTAATGCCTCATTTTATATAGCTATGATTATGTTATACTAAAGTAAATAATCATAAGACAATGAATTTTAAAAAAGCCCATGAATACAGGTTTTAGATACTATTAGTAGCAATGCAGGTTTTAGATACTATTAGTAGCAATGTAATTTTAATTAATTTCATTTTATGTTTTGTAATAATTGCAGAATTAATTTTTCTAACCCTTTCCTCAATTTAAAATATAAATACTGGGAACTAAAAAGCAAATAGCTTCACTCAAAAATATATTAATTATGTAAATTGATATTTAAAAAATGGAACGAATTATCGACGTTTACACTATCAGTGTTCTCCAGTGAATTTTGCAGTTTTGGTTACAGCAATGGTTCCCAACCTTTCTTTGGCCATACCCCACCTAAGCATATCTAAAATATGTTTAGGAATGTGCCACCCACCCCGTTACATATATTTCTTATTATTCAAGAAATGAACTCCTATTCATTGGAGGAAGCCTAAAAGACCATTGACTTGGTCTAAACATGCTTCCAAAGAACATGGCATCCATGAAAAAGAAAAATACAAGAACGAAAGGACAGTTGAAGCACTGAGGAAGAAATTACTAAGAAATTGTTAAAAAATATATATATATATATATATATATATATATATATATATATATATATATATATATACAGTACATACGTTATTATACATGTACGTACATACACACAAATATTTTTATGTATGCATACTGTATATACACCGTATGTATTAACTCGCACATACACTAATACTCACACAGACTCACTAGAAAACCATTCACTGTTAATATCTCGAATTGTCCCCTTTAAAATCAAACCGCCCCCCTCCGGGGCGTGCGCCCCACGTTGAGAACCACGGACTTATAGTATGTATAAGTTTATGAGTGTCCTAGATATTCTGAGAGATTCATATCACTAATTCAGCATTAATTTGAACAATGCTTAAATACAATAGACTGAACAGTATTTGTATTACTTTTTATTCGACGTCAACACATTATTTTTCACAGAAAGTTTAATTAAATATCTGAATTTTTCAGACTCTATACAACAATTGAGTAACTTATTTAATGAATATGTACAAGGATAATAATTATAAATATTTGAATTTTATGCGCCCACTTTTTATAAATAATAAAATAAATCTACAAAAAATCTACAATAAATTAGAATAAATGTAAATCTCAAGGCAGATAGAATTAACACTTTACTAAGGATTATTTTAGTTCATACAATTTTAAATCTTATTTTTACAAAAATATCAGTATGACATGTGATATTGCTCTCAGAAGTAACCAAATTCAACACATAGCTCTTACATTTCTACTGACACTAAATATATGCAAATTTATCACATAAGTTCTATGAACCATTAGAAAACCCTAGTAAATACCACTGGTCATTTTAGTTAAATTTTCATAAGATACTACAAAAGAGACTGCTGTATTGCTTTTGATTGAAGAGATGTATCAAATCAATGCTTTCATGATTACATTTGCAACTTCCAGTGTGTAACAAATACAAATTTGACTTAACTATTAACTAATAAATGTTAACGAGAGCAATGAAATGAAAATTGAAAAATCTATAGTAAACTTCAGAAGTTTACAGAGATCGCTGCATTTTATTTTAGTTTGGTTTTAGTTTTCTATTATCCTTAATCAAGATGGTATGTTACGTTTCTAGCATTTCCGTTTTTTATTTTTCCGAAGATAAAATTAAAAGAATCCAGGAATGAGTTATGAGTGATTTTATTAGAAACTCTTAGCTTAGTGATTCTAGCAAGGGAAAAGAAAGACTTGATGTCATTTAAGAGCCATCAATAATTTTAAAATATCTTTGTTACTAAAAAAATGCAATCGTACCAAAGCACTTTCATGAATTCAATAGATTTTTTCCAACAAATGCAACAATAACTATGGTGAAAGTAAAAAAAAGATATCTTCTGAACATCATTTAAATAATTATGAAATATTTGGTGCAATAAGTTGTATTTGAAATATATAATGAACAGTGTCTTACATGAATTCACTCACAACAACTATTTTTATGATTTTCATCATACATTTTATACATATTTTAAAAAAATATATAGAATCGTTGACAGCTAAATCCAACATAATTACAAGTCGTTTGTAGACATGAAATGATTCATTCAACACTGAATTCGAAACAAGTCTTGACATCAAGTGACTCGTTTTCCAGTTCTTGAGAGCTTGAGTAATGTAATCATGGTGAAACCAAAAAGCACGTTTTATACTACTATCTTTCACGTTTCTCATTTTCGATAAGTAATTGAACGGATTTCCAAATTTTTGTATTTTATCAATGTTGACTATTAATTCCTACTCAAAGCTATTATAATATAATGATGAACTTTCTTTTGCCAATGAGAAACCAATACGTAAGTCGTCAGCCATATTGGTTCCATTACTCTTATTTTTGCCAATGGAGTGAACAATGCATTTTAGATACTCTTTACTTTGCCACGAGGATCAGTAAAATTTTTGTTTATCAAAGCCTGATATTGCTGGCTCCATTCCAACTTTGAATAAATCTTTCTTATTCGATAAATAATTTTAAAAAAATAATCCAAAAGAAATGAAAAGAGCAAATCGTTTATAAAACTTATGATGAAAGTTGGTAATAGTCACACTTTTTTAGTTTAAAAGACTATTTTACTGCGTCATAAACAATATTTTCATTTTTGTTAGATCAAAGATTTTAATCGACACATACATGACATTTGAAGAGAACAGGAACAATTATACACTTGATAAATAATTCAATTCTTCAGATACAAGAAGACGTCATCAAACTGTTGCAAAGATAAGGGCAAAAGACATGAAATCAGTAATTTAGTCACATTAAATAAATTGTTTTTTGGAAATTCTTAAAAATGTCACGCGTGTAAATTTTCCGTATAGATAAATAAATACTTTTGATATTTTCAATTTCGTTAGCTAGATTGCTTACTGGATTATATAAGTTTCCTTCCATTGAATAGGCATTCTTCTAGATAGCAAATATTAATCACATATTTAAAAATTTCCCAATGAAAATCGTGTATCAATATCGTGTATCAATATCGTGTATTAGTTTAAGATAAGTTTAAGATAATCTCGAAATATGTAAATGAAAAAGCGAACCATTGGCGCACAGTCGCCAACTTTCAACAAGTTGAGTAATATTTGCTGGTATTTTTCTCGAACAGTTTTTAAAGAATGTAGCACTCAAATCACATTAAAACATGAAACTTAATTTTTTTCCTATTTATGTTTTAAGCACAAATATTAAATATTTATACAATTTATATAAATTTAATTTGAAGTCTTGAATATATCGGAGAAGGCCAAATCGATACACTTTATCTTTAATTCTGATATTAAAAGCAGATTATTATTATATAAATAGAAAATAATATAGTTTAAAAGTTAGTCATCTGAAGAATATAACAATTGCATGAAGGAACTTGAACAATATATTTGGTAAAAAATTACTAATGTAACTGTTAATTTTTTTCAATATGTTATTTAAAGACAAATTTGTAATCATTGTTGAATGCATTTTTGTTTGCATTTATAGCACGCAACACACACACTCACATCTGCATGGACATGTGCACATATACGCAGTTTTCTCCAAAATAAAGAATAATCGGCAAATGTATATATTTTGAAGAAATCAAACCTAAAACTAAACAATGTGAAAACTGAAAATTTCAACAAAAAGCAAATGATAATTGCTAAAACCACATGAGCAATCACATCGTAAAAATTAAATATTTCGTACTATTCAGTAAACCAACAGTTGACAATGCTCGAATTCGTAATTTATTATTAATTTTTCTTTCTTTTTAAGTCTAGGACGCTTCTAACAATAAAAACAAATTTATATTCAAGAATCATCGAATCTTACTTACCACGAGAATGAAATTGATCAATTCTCACTGAATGCAGATATTTATTTTGATGACAATTTAAAAAAAAAATCATTGAAAGTAGATTTAAAGTAAATTTACTCAGAAATCAGAGCAAATAGAACTTATTCGTACATGTCAGAACATCATATCGAATGTGAAATAAAATATTAGAAATCAAATTAAAAATATTTCACAACTTTATGTAAATTTACAATCTTCTCGAACAACAAATTATTTGGTTTCTATTCAAAGATCGATATAATTTATTTTTCTTTCATTATATATTTTCAAATGTATAAAAAAAGAATTTACTTACTAAAATGATTTTCGTAAGCCGAAGCGTTTCTGATAAAAATTCAAAGATTTCGTTAAATGTTTTAATTTATATTATTCAATTTACCAATATACAAAAAAAGGTGTTTGTGTATAAAGTAAAAATTTAGAATTTAATTGAAAACTAGTAAAGAAATTTATGGAGAACATTTATTTTACATTTTTCGATCGAAAGTAATGAAAACGAAAAATAAATAACTCCACTCAAATATGTTAAATTTATGTTTCATTAGCGTATTTTTACTTTTAAAAATGTTTTAATACACACACGCGCGTGCGTGGGCGCACACACACATGCATATACACACTCACACACATACAGACACACACACGTATTATATATATATATATATATATAATATATATAAACAAAGTACATTTTGTAATTTTAATTCATTTATTGATATTGTGTTTCCATACTAAACACCATCATTGGTTTACACAAGGGTTTATTATAATTTTATTTTTTTAAATAAATAAATGTTAAACATAGTTTTAATATCTTTAGTGCCTCGATTTAGTGACCTGAATGAGTTTATTTCTTTATTATGACTAATCTTCATTATATATATATATATATATATATATATATATATATATATATATATATATATATATATATATCCATGTTAGCTGGTATTATTTTTTATCTTCTTTTGTTATTTTAGATTTCGAAAAGTGAAAAATGAACATTAGATGATCGAAAAATATCATTGAAATTAAATGGTAATTCCATGCACGAGAAAGACATACCTACACAATAATTTTTTAAATAAATAAAACATAGAAATGTTCACTTGAGAACATAAATATTTATGAAAATGTATATTTGCTTCCTTAAAATATAGTAAAACTAACAAATCTATATGCATATACTTAGGCCAACTTGATATATATATACACACTATAATTATTATATGTAAACATAAATTTAGACATTCTCGAGTCACTCGTGATGATTTCAGTCAAACTTTACTCAGATCTCTTGAGTAGCAAAAAGAAAGAATAAATTAATCAAAGGAAAACAATGCCAGCAAGATTTTAACCATAAAAAGTACACGAAATATGTTTGTTTTTTTTTTCTTTTTAAGTCTTGTTAGATTTAAAGTTAAAAAGACACGAGTGAAAAAAAAATAATTGAAGATATTTTTAATGAAAAAATTGACTTCCATTTGCCACAAAACTTGAGAATGCATGTAGTTTTATAAGTTTAGAATCAGTCTTGGAATTTGGGATTATAAGTAAGTAGATATACACATGTATTTTAACGTTATTTTATATGCATATATGCCTCACATCGAGCAACAACTTGTACATGCATATGGTGCAGATGTGTGTGTGTGTATGTGTGAATGTGAACATCATCTCGGCTTCGATACAAAATACATGCACGCTCTGAACGCTATTATATGAACAAATTCTCGTTTTATGTTTTAAAATGTGCTTCTTTTAACAGTAAACTCTTGTTTGTCATTTACACTTACTGAAATACTGATTTTTCTGTTACATATTGTTTTTTCTAATTGCAGCCCCCAGTTATTCAACTGGGAAGGAGGTTAATTTGTATATATTTCGACAATCAGCTTCACACACACGCACATACAGGTGCGCGTGCATGCACACAGTAAAACAGATATATATATACCTGCATCATCCTCACTTGTCGAACAGAATAATTTTGAAAATATGAAAAAACTTCCAGAATGAAGAGTGAAAATGCCAAAATTAATAATAATCACCAAACTTAATGCCTATAAGAACGTTTTGGAAAATTATTTTTATACATTATATGTTTAGGTGTAGTAAAGGGGTGCTATGTGGGTGCGTGTCCACCTGAGTATGTATTCTCACACAGGACTATCTAGGTTTAGAAAAATCTCATTGTATATGGAAAGAATAGATTAATAATGGCAGCATAAATCAGCTCTTCAAATTTCCTTCTTGTTTTCTTTAATTCTCATTATTTTACCCAGTTATATTATTTTGTCTTCTTGCACCGACATAGTATCTTTGCTTCATTATATTTCATACCTAAATTCTGTTACTACCCCAACCTCTAAATCGTTTAGGTATTTTGGTTAGTGTTAAATGTAAATACATAAAAAATGGAAAACATTTTTCGATCCCTATTAGTTCAAAAAGGTATACCATTTTTTTAACATGCAACATTGCATGATCAATCTCAACAGAAAATTAAATTATACACAGGAAACGTTTTGATAAAATATCATCAATCTTAATCGTTGGAGATAAACGCTCTTCAGATTCTGTGTATATGCAGCATCAATTTTTAAACATGTTTTTAAATTAGGAATTTAACTAGTTCATGCAATAATAATTTCCACATGAGTTTGGATTGAAATAAAGAGTCGAATATAAAAAAAAACAACAAAAGATTTAAAAATTTATGAATAGTTTTGTTATGCAATATCATTTTTTAAATGTGATCAGTCGAAAAAAAGTAACGGAACATTGATTATCTACAATTTTTTCGAATTTTAAGAACAGCGTATTTTAAGAATAACCTATCTTGTATTATTTGTATTTCTGTCAGTTGTCTGAATTATTTTGCGTTGACAAAATCTCAGTATTTCTTTTATTTTCACATCATTTAAATGTCATGTTTCAGCTTGAAGGTCCTTACGGTTGATAAAAACTCTCAGTGACATATTTTTTTACAGGTAGGGCAATTTAAATTAATATGCAGAGTATATAACTCTCAAAAAATATTTAAGCAAAAGAAAAGAAGGAAGACTAGGGTAGAAAATAGTAAAGTGGAAAAGTGAAAGGTGGAATGGGAGGAGAAAGAAGAAAAAGCAGCAGGGTGAGAAGAATCTATAGTAGAGAAAGTATTGTAACTTAACAAACCGTTAAATTGTTAAATCTCATACGCTTATTTTTAAATGTGTCTTGTAGGCGGGGCTTAGCTGACCTGGTAGGATGGTCATTGGTTGGTAATATGGCGCGACCATACCGCTAGCAAATGCAGTTATCTATTTGTATACTTATTACCACCAACACTGACACAGATTTACAGAGAGAGAGAGAGAGAGAGAGAGAGAGAGAGAGAAAGAGAGAGAGACAGAGAGAGAGACAGAGAGAGAGAGAGCAAAAGGTTTTCACAGTTTTGATGAGGAAGTTATTAAATTGCGCTCCCCAGTAGCTCACATTGTCAGTGCTAGATCTCGCCAAAACTTCACCGCTCTTCTACTTGTGGCAGTAACTTTATCATGAACACTCTAAATGTTGATTGCTTATTTGTTTAATTTTAACTGAAATTAAATGTTTTAATTTGTTTACTCTCACGTGGCTTGTCATAGTTGTAAATATTTAGAATTACTTTCCAATATCTGCACGTCAAAACCATTTTTATAAAAAGAATCAGTAAGTTGGTTTTTCTAACAATCGATTCTAGATTATCCCACAGCACGTGGGCAGTAGGTTTATAAACCAGCAGCGACATGTTGGATTTCACTTCTCTTTTAACAAATTTTCAATAACAAGAGATTTTAACAGACTTATTTCATTGTTATTTATTAAAAGTATTAATGTTGCTGTGATTTATAAGTCATGAAATCTAAAATAACACGTACATTTATTATCTTCAAATGAACAAAAATGCAAATTTCAAATGTCATTATTGAAACGTCAAATCATTCGAAGATTTTGGCTGACTATTTTAAACTTTAAAAGATTTTTGTAGCATTTTATTAATGGTAATTATGTTCATTAAATTATTAATTCATTTAGTTCATATTTAGACATTTTATCGTTTACGATTCATTCCTGTAGCGTAGCGAATCATCTATTTAAATAATGTTGTAGGAACACGTATATTTTGCAACTCTTAAAATGTTCACAATTAATTACAGATATAAATATTAATAAATGATAATTGATATAAGTCATTTATTAATTCATCACAGAATTATTTTTTCATAAGATTGCATTGTGAAAAGATTTTTTAGCTTGACGTGTATGATTCTGACCAATAAACTCTAAAGTCATGGATTTCCTTCTCCGAGTTACCTTCAAATTAATCATTTATTAGATAAAAACTTTGTGCAAATTCCTCAAATAAATGCTGAAACCTGATAAATTCCGAAAGAAACTTAGGATTCTTTTTCAGTTTCTCGAATATTTCTATTACTTCATGAAAAGCCTCCTACTTTAATTGAATCTATTACTGTTATGGTAAGTTCTTTAATGTATGTAATGAAACAATTTAAAACCTTTCATACGAAAAAGTCACGACGAAGACTTAATCTATTTTATGGTCCAATTTTAACAGAATCAATATTTTCTTTTGAATGGTTATTCAGTTATGCACGATTTCAGTCGATCGAAAAAGTTTAACAATTATATACATAATCCAAATACGAGAAAATCAGTGATTTTTTTCCGAAGTTTTGTAAAAATGTATGAAGTGCACTATACGAAATAAATAAATGATTACTGGCAATGAAGGAGAGGGTATACTTATGTAATGTTCATTGTTGAGACTACATTTTAGCGCGACTATTACATTTTAGCTTGAGTTTCCCTGAATTTTTCAGTTTTCGTAAAAATTCCTCTGCCTATTCTTCAGAGAACAGTCTTTTGCGCATATATTGGATGCAGTAGAATAGAACATTTTTCTCGATCCAGTATAATTTTCTAGCACTATTCAACAATTTGAAACCTCTCTTTTACCATTTTCCTTGCACAAAGTGTCTCTGGTAAAATAAACTTTGTCAATTACCAATATATCATTTTAAATGATTTATAAATAAATTAAAAATTAATTACAATTGCGATTTCTGTACACAATACTGTGCATGCTTCTTTTCTGTCATATAATTTAGAAGGAACTTGTTTCCTAATGGCAACTCTTGTAAGAATTTCATTCTTTACAGATATTATTCAATTATAACCTTTATATTTTATGTTATTTAGCATTGATTAATTTCGTTCTACTTATGGCTAGTAAATTTGAAACCAATTTATTGAAATATCACAAATACAAGTTACATGGTTTATGAAACAGTTCGATATGGATAGCTATTATTTTTCTAAATACAGATATTTATTTATTCTGTTAAGTTCTGAACAACATGATCAGTTTTTATACGAACTATATATTAAATGGATGCAAATGTTTTCAGCGAAAACACGGATTTTAACTTTGTATTCAGTCTGTAGTTTTCAACAAAGAGCACTGAAAACTTTTGAACACACACAATAAAAACTGTAAGATTCAATAAAAGAAACTAACTTCGTTTTTCAATGATCTATTCTGATACCAATAAGCATTTTAGTAGAAGGCAGAGTGCCTCTAGTTTTACGATTTATGTACACGATACAGTGCATGCTTCTTTTTTTGTCATAATTTAAAAGGAGTTTGTTTCCTAATGACGACTTTATAACTGAGTTACTATGCCAAAATTTACAGCATAGACGTACGTAATCTTCTTTTATTTAATTTCATTACTCCTTAAAATATCTATAGTTGCACAGCTATTATTGAACATTCAGGCATACAGAAAAAAGCTTTTTCATGTGTTATATATGTCATCTAGTGAGAACTTGATGCCCACTCAATTGCATTAATCAGTTTCTTTCAATGTGTGAGCAGGATTATTATCTATTGTTATCACTAGTCATCAGTTAATGACATGCGTTGAACAATGGACACTCATAAAACCTGAAAAGTACTTAGCTCAGCTGACTGTCTAACCAGACTACATTACTTTGCATACGAATAAAAAGCAAAACAAAGCAAATTAGTATGAAACTTATGGTCGAATGAAAACTAGTTTACTTCATGCCAAAAGTACATGACTGTCAGACAAGCTTACAGTTACAGAGATAGTAGTGATGTTGGTAAAAGTAGTTTCAGGGCGAGTCCTTACGTTGACCTATTTTTCATACACTTAAAATAGCTCTTACCTATCTACCAACTTTGTTCTCTTTTTATTTGCAAATGTAATCTTTCAATGGCTAATATCTGGCCTCGCGTTTGGTGAATTTTCCCTTACTGCTAATTTTCCCTTTATTACGTAATTTGATCGATAAAAAGTTTGGGGAGACGTAAACTGTGCAGTAATGCAAGATGCAAGAGTATGTGTGTTTGCTAGTGTGTACGCGTGTTTAGCAGACACGCCAAGCACAAGCAGGCAGTCTGCTTCAGCAAAACTCGTTAGGCTCTATGTCTGTGTACATGTGTGTCTGTGTGTGCGCAGTCAGACATCGAGGCCAGACCAGCCAGCCAGCCAGCCACTCAGTCAGTCTAGTCTGTCTGCTTGTCTGTGCCTGTTCGTCAGCCAGTCTGCCAAGTCTGCTAGTCTGGCTGGCTGACTGGCTGGTGGTGGCTGGCTCGTCGTCTAGTCTACTCTCGTATCGTCTAGCCTTAGTCTGCGATCAGTGTTGTTTTGCTCTTCGCTTTACCATTCCAGTAGGTATGATCGTGTGTGCGTGCCTGGTCGCAGACAACCCTGATTTTCGTTGCCAGTCGTAGTACTTTATCTCCTAGAACGTTTTTAATGCTATAATAGCATTCAGGCATTACCTCAGAAGTTTGTCGATCAAACTTTTCTACATAACATTACCAAGAAACCTTCCATGATACTTTAGATTCTGCAATTCTGCATGTGGGTCTTTTCATTGTCTTTTCTTCTATGACACTCAGAAAAATAAATAAAAATAAATAAATAACATAAAAAATTATGGTACCAGTAGATAAAAATCTGTACCCAAATTTTTTTTTTAAACTATCAATTTAAAATATTTGCATTTATATAGGGGTAGGTGGATAGGTGTTTAGAAGAAATATTTCAGATACTTGTACACTACTGTACACATACTACAGACAAATACTTTCAAGAAAATTTAAATATTAAAATCATCTTTAAAAAATAATAACTTTAGGAGAACTAAAAATTGCAGTCTCAGATAATTTTAAACTACTGTTGAAATGTATATAATTGTGTATTATATACCTTTATGGTATCGTAAGTATATTAACCCTGCTTAAGAAATCACTAAAATCAAACTCAACTATTATAATAAGAAATTACAAGAATTAAGTGAACTTTAAAAAACACGTATGCACGATATCCATTCAGTATCTTATTTAGTTATCTTATTTATAGTACAATCACAATAAATCCAGTAAAACAATGTTATTAATTAAGCTATACTATGCCGTAAATGAAGTTCAAAGAGAAATAGATAAAGGCATACTTAATTTTTGTTAGCAAATTATGGGATGAATCGTCTGTTTGTATCATAGTTGAATCCTTTTCCTCTAGTAAAGATTTATTTTACATTGATAGAATTATTTGCCCTTTAAATAAATATAGAAACAACTGTTCATAAAAATTTTAGGTGGTAGACTGAACAAAAACTTCTTATGAGATTGTCTTGTTTAATATAAACAGGCTGGAATTGAAGATGTCTTCTTAACAGAAAACGGCTTGTGGCCTCAGTTATTACTCGACAAACTAGGGGAAAAAAGTCAAAAATAGGTAACACTTGAGGAAAAATGGCGATTTTAAAACAATCGCGGGCATTTATATATAACATTGAATAACCAATAACAACAAAATTCTTGGATGATTGAAGATTGCTATTTATATGTTTGAAACATTTTCTTTCTTCTCAGATTATATATATATATATATATATATATATATATATATATATATACTGATTATATAACAGTCACAGCAAATAGAAGCAAAAGTGGTTGAAATTTTAAAAACATTCTACGACTGTCTAAATGGAGATTTAACTTCAATGATTACAAAAAGAAATTAAAACAAGGAAAGCTGAACATCGAAAGAGATATCAAGGAAGAATATAGTTAAAAAAAAAGTAATCTGTTAGTCAACTGAGCCGAAAGTAAACATATTTGCATTACCTTTACACACAAGCACACACATCTATATCTATCTATCTATCTATCTATCTATCTATGAAAAGACAGAATATGAGGTAAAATTAAAACTGTACTTATTTCTTCATCGGCATGAAAGAATATCACGCAATGCAAATTTTTTCTAAACTAAAATGACTAGCAAACTCATCAAAGTTTTAAGGCATTTTCAATACAATTGTTAGTTATTTTTCTTGCTGTAATCACACCAAATCAATAAACAAGTTTTACAGTGAATGCGTATATCTGATAACGAATCTATGAGCATTTATAACGATTAACTTTAAGTGATTGCTTCATATAAAGTCGAATGAGCTGCATTTCTCTATTTAAAGCAATATTTGATTGCATACATAGGAATTACACAGTAAATAGACACGTAAGATAGTTGAAAAAAAGAGAATGCTAAATACGCTAAATTTAACTGAATATAAATTAAAGAAAAGAAACATGCAAAAATATAAAGCGGAAACAATATATTTTATAGATAAATGATATAAAATAATGAAATTTCAAGAAAATTATTGAAAATTACCAAACTACATACGCACAATTCCAGTATTCAATCAAATATATGTGATATAATTAATAAATAAAAGTTGCTCTAGTTTGTTAGTTATTAATGGAGAGAAATAGGAACTAAGGCACTGAGAAGGTTAACCTCTTCCTTTTTTCTCGAAATTTCAAAAGTAAACAGCTACAATATATATTATTTAATGTGTATTAATACATGTAAATTACATGGATTATAAAAAAGCTAATAATGATAGCAATTTAAGTTTCAGTTATATATTTATGTCTTTAATATTGGGATTGATAGTGTATGAGTGGATCATATGTTATAAGAGCTAAGAGTAAATATGAAAGACAGTATGAGATTTATATCTATTTTCATTAAAAAGAAAGAATTATTTCCTTTACAAAGAAAACTGACATATGATAAATTATCTTCACCAAATTAAGTTCTGTTACAGAGTTTTGAAGAATTGCCAATCTAGATACTCGATCTTATGCATAAAGTAAACTTTTTATGCAAAAAACTGAAATAAAATGTATAACATACACGCATCACCTATATTTAAGATAATTATAAGTTGGTAAGATTAAAAAAACTTTGATAAAATGAGAAGTACAAATCTATAAATGTAATAATAGAGTTAAAAAAAGGAATTGAAATAGATCGATGAGCTGGTAGATAATTATGCGCTTATATGAAGTTTTGAAGCGATTTAAAAGGGATAATTACACCTTTAAAATGGGTGATAAAGAAGATAATATCATATACTTTAGCTAAACTTTACATTAAGAGCATTTGCATTTAATTGAAAAAGAAAAACAAGAAGCAAATTATAAAAGTTAATTATACAACATGCGCTTCTGGTTGCATGCATATATAATTGAGTTTGTATATCGACAGATTGAGGTAGAAGTATATATTGAAATATGAGCATAATGAGAGTAGATTCAGAGAGAGAGAGAGAGAGAGAGAGAGAGAGAGAGGAGAATATAAGTTTTATAACTGAATAAAATATTTGATTCTAATTTAGTATCAACAGAGTAAATGGGAGGAACTGGATTTTAACTTTGAAAAGGAACAGAAATTGATCCGAAACTACTATGGAACAAAACGCTGTATGTTTACTCATCCTAATGAGAACAACGCATGAATAAACCGAAACGAAGCGGTCGTAGTAATAAATAGTAATTTGTTTTTGCAAAGTTTCGCCCGATCTTTTATATATATATATATATATATATATATATATATATATATATATAATTTCTTAGATTTCTTTTTGTATTTCTCGGTCAATTTGAAATATGAGCAAATAAAATGTGACTCATCATTCTTTCTCCTCTCTCTGTCACGCTCTACCCAACACATCACAACCGATCGTTTAGAAAAAAAAATTACTCAATCCTTCTTTACTTACTTTCCAATGGGAGCTGATATATCAAATAACGCGTCTGGCACAACGACCTGTGAGAATTACAAGATACGTAACTTCTCCCAATTCAGCAAATACTGTTCTAAGGCAGTCGTTATCGTCAGCATCATCATCATCATTGTTGGCATGCTCGTTTGCCTTTCTACCCTTTCGTCATTTCTGCCACTATCTTTGCCGCATGGCCGTCGTTAGTGTCTTACTGCCTCGCTTTATTTATTGTAACTGCAAACGTGTCCTTTCTTATTTCTTCATATTTATATAGACTCACAGCAGAATTCACTCACTGTTTTTTAGTTTATGTCTTTACTTTTACTTTTACTCGATTCTATTGCACCACCAACCATAATAATTGTTTAAACAATGTGAATATTTTAAATGCTTCACTGTTACAAGCACGGGCAACATTGCACGTACATGTGTATCTGTATGTATGTGTTTGACGAAAATTGAATGATAAAAGAGAAGATGGAAAGTGACTAAATTATCATCCACAACAGTAGCACATTTCTAATAATTCCTGCTACTGCTGCTGCTACTTTATGTGAACGAGGGCGCCATGGCGCCCGACTCTTTCTTCAAACCTTCTTATCTTTCTTTGTTGTATATTATGAGCAAATATTTTCCTTTTTAATATCAACGAATACTGAACATAATATATCATTAGCATATGACTTTGAGATCAATTCATGATACACTTCTTTGTTGTTATTACAAAATTATGTATTTTAAATTATAAAAAGAAATAAAGAAAATAACAAAGGGAATATTATTAGAGACGATAATTTTAATATATTTTCCATATTGTTAACAAACATATTTTGCCTGCACATTTTACACATGAAGTTGTAGGTTCCACGTTGATTAGTGAACGGGCTTACTCATGTGCGTGTGCTGTAAAACTACTGATGACGGGAACGAATCAATAACGTACGATAACATAGAAAGTAATGCAAAAAATGATGGTACGATAGTTATACCGAGAGGTTTTTATTGATGGTGGTGCAAAGTATTGTCTTAATGTTTTAGCTAAAGGGTTCTTTTAAGGACATTGCATATTCTTTTAAGGACATTGCAAATTCAAGGTTATCAAAATCAATGAATGATGAATTATGTAAAAAAAAAAAAAAGAACAACAATAAGAATATTTGAACGAAAGCAAAATTGATTTTAAATTTCCTTGTGAGGCACTTCTCAGTGTGTAACCCCTGACCTTGTACTTTTCAGTTTTCTTTCCACTATGCCACCATGACCTCCTATGAAAAGAAATGAGCAAAAATGGAGGAAGAATTGAAAATATTGATTGAAAATGCCGAGATGATTATGGAAAATAAAGAGAATTAAAAGAAAAAATAACGCAGCGGGTAGCATTAAAAGACAAGAAAACATCTACATATTCTTGTGTCTTTTGATTTTTGAATATAGAGAAGAGTTCTGCATAATTTCCTCTTTTATGTTGCTCATTAATTCTATAGAATTAATGTTAATTTCTTTTTGGTTAGTTTACTCATGACACTAGTTCTGATAATACCGACCGATAGGGACCAATATCAAGTGATACAATGGGTGTAAGGCAGAAAACTGGCGTGTAAGAGTATAGATAGAAATAAAAGGGGGAAGTATGAGACAACAGTAACGAATTTAAAAAGCGAACTGCAGCAAGAGAAACAGTGACATATGCAGGAGAGGAAGTATAACTGGAGGTGTTATAAAGAAAGATTGTTTCTAATGCTACAGCCTCTCCTATATTGTATAGTGATAATTATTATCAGAGGTACGCGATAAAAAAAAAGTAAAAAACAGTATACAAATATGAAGAGTGAAAAGAAGATAATTGAAATATAAAGGAAAGGAAGGTTGGGTGCAAGTGTAGAAGCAGCAGCAATATAAATAGAGGGGGAGGCTGTAGGAAACGCAATATGTGCAGCTGAGTGATAATAATGGTGATGATGTTGGTAGTGCTGACCTCGTCAAGTTCTTTTTCGGCTGTACACAATGATCATGACGATGACGAAAACGAATAGCAACGGTAAATTCAAAGACGAAGACAACGTTAAGAAAACGGAGAGAGCAAGAAGTGGTGGGGGTTAAAAGAAGGTGAAGGCTTGACAACGACAATAAAACTCACTTGTCCGCCCGTCGTTCTCCTTTTCCTTTGCGATCAAATTCTCCTTACATTCCCTGGTCGGAATAGTGTCAAACAAGGCGTGGCCAAGAAGCTAACGAAACTTTCTCTAATAGAGAAAAATGTGTAAGCCATTTCCCTGTTGGTTGATGGTTGAGTTGCACCGTTAAGAGGATTCTTGTGATTGGTCAAAACAGTGAAGGTGTCAGTCGTATGCTGGTTCGTTATTTATGGGTTAATTTATACGGGGGCGGTCGAGCACTGGGCGGGAGCGGTTTGTTTAATCCAACAACTATGTATGCTAGAGGGGTAATGGTAGAATGTCATGGTATACCGCAACATCCATCTAATGGCACGACAGTAGGTAGAGTTCAGGCAACACATATATGTACAAAACACACACGTGCACGAAAGCACACACGTACACACACGCACGCATACTGTCGTAACTTGGCAACTGTCGTAGACCAACTTGTATATGACTGTCGCTCAAATAATGGAATGTGTTTCAGAGAATTAGGAGCAAACAACGATAGCACGTGCAGGACAGAGAATCTGCTTCACCATCATTATTATCATTGATAGTAGTAGCTGTACTCCTATCGTTAGAGGTGATAAAATGTACTTTAAGATTTCTTTAACTCTAACAAATGAAGACTTTTTTTAAAAATTTACACATGAAAATATGGTATCAAAAGTATGTGGACAAAAGAATGTTAGTATTCGATATTTATTATTTCGTTATTAGAAAATGTATGCGTCAAAAATTCAGGGAAGGAGTTTGAATAGCATTCCCAAACTTCAAAATGAAGAAGAGAGCCCAACTAGAGAAAGATGCATGAAGGTGGAAAATAACTTTTTTGGAGGAATATGATTAGTTAAGAGAAGAATTAGCCGATAGCGATGATAAAAATATAATTATTATGATAATGCTTCTGATGTTGATGATGTACTCAAAGAACTAACGGATGAAAATATGAGGTAATTGAAAATGACGTATCAGAAAATAACAAGAAACAGTTGCCAGTGTATAAACGAACGCAGACACAATTTAGTTGACAGAGGTTGAAAGAGAGAGAGACGGAAGAGGTAGAAGGAAGAACTTAAACATATCCTGAAGAAAATGAAGAATAGAATAAATGAAATAAGTTGTTAATAATATTGAAGAGAAACTGAAAACAGATTAAAAATTCATGGTTCAACATGAAAGAGAGAGAGAGAGAGAGAGAGAGAGAGAGAGAGAGAGAGAGAGAAAAAGAGAGAGAGAGAGAATAAATATTTCTCATAACATCATTTTAAATCCTTTTTACGTACCTTATTGCTGTGGAGAATATGTAGTAAATCTTGTCAACATCCGTAGATTTAGAAAGAAAAGTTGGAAGTGTCTATAATATGAAGCTATAAAAAAGATCACTTCCCATTTTTTACGGTGTCTTAATGGCGCGGTCATTGAAGAAGAGGTCGCAAGATAGTTTTCCATTTAGCGTCACGTGTTCGTACATTGTTTTTTTCATGACAACTATTTTTGTGGTATTTTTCAGCCACAACATATATTCTACTTTGTCAAAATAAGTTTAGAGTGCTAGGACAAAACTTTAATAATATCCAGCATCCAAACGTGTGTGTATGTGTATGTGTGTGTTAAAAGAGAGAGAGAGAGAGAGAGACAGACAGACAGACAGACAGACAGACAGACAGACAGAGAAATTATGAAATTGTGCAAACGTTTTGTTGGTCGTTAAGACATGTTATAAAGGATGACGAACCTCTTTGAATTTGTAAGAAGAATAAATTTCCGAGAACATCTAAATACTTCTGGCAATATTCCACTGCGTGTACCTTTTCTTCTGATAGGCTCTCAATTGCTCCCTTATTTACTTTCTAAAAAATAATAAAAAAGGTGAAATACAAGCGAACTGGTTAGCAGGCAAAGCAGCTACAAAAGTATTTCCATCCATCATTCCCGTTGCTCGCTGATTCTTTCCAACAAGTTTCGTCATGTCCAGTCCATTTGTGAGAGAAAAGAAATAGCTTTGAAAATTGTCTTTTTTTTTTGTATTGCTATTTTTATGAGTGACAAATTATTTTTGCTTTCGACATGCAAACATATACATACCCGCATTAACATGCACACTCATACAAATAACACAGGCAATACAATGATATGGATGATAGTAGCATAAACAATAACCACATATCAGGGAATGTGTATGCTTGCATATATGTACGTATTTGTCGTGTGCATACATACGTATTTCTATACACACTCATGCATTCATAAAAATGAGCCAAGTAAATCCTTTTTTGGGGAGTATCCTGTCATCTTATATACACATGTATTTTCCCTTCTTATACCGCCTTCTCTTTTCGTAACTCCTCTTTTTTAATATATAGTGTGCTTTTTTTTTTGCTTTTTTTCAGTGCTACCACTACCATCGTCATTATATGGTCAGCAATTATTTGTATGCATCAAGAAGTTAATGTAGTTGCACTGATTGTAACATACCCGTCGTGACACTGCTACCCAACGTTACTATTAGTTCTACTACTACCATTGATAAGAATAACGATGATGATGATCCTAATAACAAGAGACTGAGTGACGTTGTAATGTTGGGCAAATAGTCACATTCCGTTCCAAGAAGAAATTCTAAAGTGTCGGCTCCACGACGATAGCAGCAAAAAGTGAATGTATTCATCATGTTAGATCTTCTCTTCTTGTGCCGGCCGCTGATTCGTTCACCGTCTGCCCATGCGCTAATGGACAACTACTAACTCTTCATCTCCCCCTCTATCTTTTTCTCTTTTCTTCCTTACCCCACTCTCTCATTGGTTTCTTTTTTTCTTCTTTATTTTTAAAAATCTTTGACTCTCCTTTTACCACTTCTATTGCTCACTCATTTAATTAATCAATTTATCAATCAATCAATCGCTAACTCTCTACTTCTCTTCATCTCGTTTCTTCTGGATCGTTTTTTTTGTATTTGGTACTTTCCTCTCTACCTTTCAAATATCAGTTTTCTTTTCCCTTTTTTGCGTATCTGTACTCCATCTGTTACTGAACATTCTTATTTTTATATTAATGGTCAGCCTTGCTTTCAAAGCCTTTATCGCTCTTGTCTACTTTATCATAACATTCTGTTACAATCTTTACTAGCTTAAAGAACAAACAGAACATTCACAAATCCCCCCACACACGCAGAGTATTGTATGGTTCTGGTCCATTAACAACAACACACACACACACACACACACACACACACACACACACACACACACACATATATATATATATATATATATATATATATTAAGCATTGTCTGAATATCATACAGTGTCCTAGACTCTAATAATTGTTATTCAATTTATCTTTCAATTTGTCTGTTCTCAGTCATGCTTAGCTAATTCATTTAATATTAGTTTTATTTGGACAGCACAATAAAAACCTTGACGTATTTGTAGATATCAAAATTTACAGTTTAGTTTTACTTTCATTAATAAGCGTATATGCTAGTATAAAATTACATTTTTCTTCACTACTTCTATAAGAATTTGTGTCATACCTCCATCACTTTCATACACCTTGAAAACCATGTTTTAACCTAAATCTACTGATAAGTTTTTCAGCTATTTTCTCTTTTCCTAACTAAAATATTGTTTTATTTTATCAATACGAAATCATCAAATAATATAATTTCACTTCACCGTTTTGAAATAATTTAGTCTTTAATAATCTGAAACTATACCTTTATCAAAAGACCGATAAGCGATCAACAATTTTTACAATGGAATATTTCGATACGAGTTAAAAGATATTCTATAATATCAGAATTAAATGTATATTTTGTAAACAAACATTAAAATTATATGAAAGTTTATCTTTCTTTATAAAAATATGACCTATAAATAGAAAAACATTTTAAAAGGATCAACCTAAAATGTACAATTGCCACATTCTTTTTACTTGATAACGTTTTTGTCCTACTGTATTTGTTAAACAATTCCTTACTAAGATGAAATACTTCCATATTTTTATGTCTATCAAGTCATACAATATACATTGTCAGAAATTAAATGTCCATTACTATAATTTCTATTATGTTGCAATTTGTTTAGAAATATGTTATACAAGGTCAGGGTTTCTTTTTTCTAAATTTTCTAAAAAAAAAAAAAGAAAAATAAAGAAAAAAAAAAAGACAAATTGTCTGTGCTTTTAGAATAGATAAATATGCTCATCTAAAAGAAGGCAAACTATTCCATCAAACAAAAAAATAAATTTTCTAATGAAACAGAAAAATTGAAAAATACTTAAAAAAAATATCCATGAAGACCACATTATTTGTTTTTACTCAAATCTCCATGAATAAAAGAAAAGAAACATTTAGATAAGGATACATAGCCTCCTTCACATTCAAATAATAAACACAGAAATGTCAACGTGAAAGAACAGATTGACGATCGATTTGAAATACTCACGCGCACATTATATATATATATATAAACTCATAATAAAAATGAAAAATGAATGTTTAGGAAGCTGATTCGTGTATGTATGTATGCCAGAGTTCATATATATATATATATATATATATATATGACTCTGTGTGTGTGTGTGTATGTATGTATGTATGTATGTATGTATGTGTGTATGTATGTATACAAGCTGGTAATAAAAAGTACTCGGCCTGACCAACATTCTTACCTAACCAAATGACCAAACATTAGAACTTTGCTTTGCAGGAAGGGATTCTTGATTGAGGCGAGAACTCTTCTTCACGTCCTCGTACATATATTACATTTTGCATTATATTAACTTTGAGATGGACATTGGCATAATCAATAATGTTTATTTTTATTAAAAGATGGTATAGATTTATATTAATAGAACTAGCAGTTATAAATGAATCTAATGAATGTCCTTGTAATTAAAGTCACCTCTTTTAGGACCATTTGATTCAATGGTAAATATATTTTGATAAAAAAAAACTGTATACAGTATTATAATTTAAATTAAATATGCTTTGTTGCATATAATTGGGTAGATTATTTTGATTGGGAGAAAATGCTTGTGCACACACACACACACACACATATGTAAACACATATACACATATATATCTGTATGTATGCGTTTATCTGTATATATAAATGTACATATATTTTGTATAAACATATCTATCTATCTATCTATCTATATATCTATCTATCTATCTATCTATACACACATACACATATATATATGTGTGTGCGTGCGTGTGTGTGTGTGAAAATATACAGTAATATTCATGGACACGTGAACAAAAGTTATATAAGTTGTAAGCAAGTGGTATAAACTATTTTTTTTAATTTTCGCGTATAAAAGTGATAATAGTCAATTAATATTTTGTGATATGTACACACACAATGTTTGCGTGTACGATTGCTTTATTTACGTTATATATTTTAGTGTTCGCATAGGTATTTTGTGTAACACAGATGTCTTATTTCGTGCATTTCTAATTTTGAGACTTAAATTACTGTCACTTTGCATCCACTCAAATTTTATTTTATGATTGTTACTGCACTTCTAGCTGACATCGCTCAAGAGACTGCGAATACAAACATGTTAGCATTGAATGCAACCCTCAATGCAACGGGAACCGGCAGGAATATATATCTTAATCTTTTCATTGACTTTCCAACCATTCAGACCATACTTTCGGAGGCGGTGACGTTGTTTCTGTCATTTTTTCATTTTTTTTAGTAAGTGAAATAGAACAATTATAAAGTATTTTTGTTTTCGACTCTTAACCGACTCTTACGTTGGTGAAAATATAAAATCATTAATTTATATCACTGTTAGTTAAGTGATTATTGCTGTCAGTGCTTTAAGTCATATAATATGTGCGCTTCCATATTCAAAAAGAGACATGCGAACATATAGAGACTTTTTTTCTATTCTCGTATATTATGAAGCATTTCCATTGAGGAAAGCATATCCCATCTGCAGGTGCTATCTCTTTATTTGTATCAGTTTTAACTGGTTCAATTCAATTTCATTATATAATCTTATGCAAAATGAAATCGATTATTGAATCGAATACAAAGTGTATAAGAAATTTGAAGCAAAACAATAGAATACTTTCTTCATGAGTCTAAAACATCGAAAAATATACAAGAAATTAAAAAATAATCAGTTTTAAATATGGAAGAATACAGTTAAGAAATAAATAACATAAAGTAAAAAGCGAAGTATCTATGCTTAATTCTCGCGACTTTTTGTATGTGCAGATATGGAGATGTCTAGAAAAGTATATTTGTTAATGTTCAACAAATCCACTTTTGATTTAAAAAACTAAAACAAAAAAATGAAAAATATTTTCGAAATTGAAAAATATTTGATTTTATTTAGATTTCGTATTTATGAAATCTACTGAAAATTAGATATTTTTAGAAACTTCTTATATATTATCATATATATACAGTTAGAAATTATAATATGCATGACAATCTATATTAAAAAGAAAAAGTTATCTTTAAAACAATTACTGAAATTTAATGCGTTGCAAATTTTGCAGCTGCTTTTTGACAAATTCTAAACACCGATTTATTTAAATAGTTTCTTCTAACTGTGTACAGTAATACAATATATTCAGGGAACTCTAAATCATCAAAATAAATAAATAAATAAATAAATAAATAAATAAAAAGAAAAAAAACAGAAAATTTCCCATGGATCTATTTTGGGTAATGCAGTGTCATTCTTTAGAATGGTCTTCATGTGCGAAAGAGATGACAATCATTTTATTTCACGGGAATTCTATGCTTAATTATTCTAGCCTCAAGTATATTTTATGCGCTTAAAATTTGTATTGAGACAATTAGTAAACAAATAAGTTATTAAAACATTTACTAGCATTTTAATACTATGTTATCTTTTGAATTTTCATCAGAAAACTTAATATCGGTAGCTTTTTTTGCATATTACTATTAAAAGACATGGATTTAGATTTCACTTGTAGATCTAAACTTTTATTCTGCAATCTTATTTACTCCTCCCACAAAATATACCTGTTCATTTTAATATTTGAAACAAACCTAAGTGGTTTTTAACATTTGCTAAATAAAAAGTGATTGATGTATTTTAATTTATCTAGTATTGTTCATCAAATATGTACATTTTTCTTTTAGCATTTTTCAGTTTCTTTTTTTAATAATCAAAACGATTATGAAATATTTTGTATATTGTGAACTTCAAATTCTACGAATTGAACCCATTTATATCTAACGTGTATGATAAAAGTTGCACTTTGATACGTAATATGAAATATGTTTCTACTACCTTTGCATGCATTTTCATATTTCGTTGTATTCCTGCTTCGTTCGAATAGAAAAGTATGCTTGGAAGGTGGGTGTTTGTATGTGTGGATTGCTTGAACAGATGTGAAAGAGTGTATGGATCTCAATTTCTTACTTTTGTCTTAAATGTTAGTAGCTGGTGTTAGCACACACGAAAGTAAATATGTAATTGTTATGTATTGTGTCAGAATATGAACATAATTTTAACATAAATAGGTAGTATACAAATCCTTGCTTTTTGTGTACACGTGCATCTATTATGTTCGACAAAAAAAGCTTTTCAGAAGTGATACAAGGTAAAAGGCTACAAATGTGGCGCATTTCTTATTAGCATCGTTTGCTAAGTTTAGTTTGTTAACCACTGCCTCACGGCTAGAGGCCTTATGTACTATATTGGGAGATTTGTCTATAATCATTCCAAAATAGTCAAACAATGTTAGAATTTGACAAAAAAAACTAATTAAAATTGAATGTGTCTTTTATTTTTTAAGCCCAACAATCTTCATTCAGTATTAAAAAAAAATACAACAAAAAAGTTGTTCATCTCCTCCAATTAAATGGTTTTCTATTCAAACAAGTAGGCCTCTTTAATAAAATTTACAAATTTGCTTTTATTGAAATAGAGAAAAACTTTCAGTGTCTTAGATGTTTATAACATTTAGTAAACAATATAAAATTATTCATGAAATACCTATTTTATACGTGATACAAAGTACCGATACACACACACACACACACACACATATATATATATATATGACAAAATAAAAAAACAAATAGGAAATGTATATCAATCTAACATGTTTCACTCTTATTAAAGCTTCGTCAGACATTGAGAGTTTTTTTTGTCTGTTTTATCTCAATCTCTGATGAAGCTTTAATGAAAGCGAAACATGTTAGATTGATATACGTTTCCTGTTTGTTCTTTTATGATCCTGCCGAATTCCAATCCATATTTGAACTTTATCTCTCTCTCTCTCTCTCTCACACACACACACACACACACACACATATATATATATATATATATATGTGTGTGTGTGTGAAAGAGAGAATGTGTGAGTGTGTATACAGACATTCACATACATAAATGTATACACCTACTTATATGTAAGGATTTAAAAACACTCAAAGTAATTTATTTTCATATAGTGTTAGTAAACAGTTTTACTTATGATACAGATGGCTGGAGGGCCAAGATGGGCTGTTCATACATAGTTACATGTATATCAATAGGTGTTTTAGAGTTTATATCCTTAGTAAGGGTATGGCGAACATCTGGATTAAAATTACTTTATGCCCATCGTATATAACAAGTTATACTGGTTATTTATTTTAATTATGTAAAATATATTATTTTTGCCGTAATATAATTAATGCGTCAAGTATTTATATAATGCAAGATACAAAATACAAATTAAGGAAACAAATAATATATAATACATTGTACGTTATGCACTGTAACTAATTTATAAATATAGTTATTAACCAGTGTTTACATAAGTACTACCATAATAAATATGTCATATGTATAATAATTTCGTTAATAATTTTAACATGATGTTTAGTACTAATGCTTATAAGAATTTATGTATTATATTATCCAAGTAAAAATATTGTAATATGTATTCAATGAAACAGTAATTATGAGCACATAAAATGAACTGGTGAATATAAGTGAATTAGAAGAGGTAAAAATTAATCAGAACAAAAAACACTAAAGCAGCTAAATAACTTTTTGTAAATTTAATATATTTTTATATAAGTGATATTTTAAAAAATATATATCTAAGATGCTATTTTATTTACAATATTTTTTAGCGTAAATAATTCAGAATTTATACTGACACATACATGCAGCACATATATATGCAGCGTATACAAGCATAAGCACGTGTCCATTCATGAAGGTAGGTATGCTCACGAATATGTACGCTCACCCGCATATTGTATATATTAAAATATTTAGAAACCTTATTTAAAAAAAATGTTGATAATTCTTTGTCTATGCAAAACTTAAGCCTACGTAAGATTTTTTGTGTATGCAGTATTTGAGTGCATATGTCTGTGTTTGCATGTGTATGAGTGTGCAGAATCATATGTGATTTAACACAATGAATATTGTTAACATTTATATTTTAAAACATTTTCACAGAAAAAGAAATTGTAAAATATTGAATTAAAACAGATCATCTCATACTGTTATACCTAATTACTAAAAATGACAAAAAATAAGAACATTATTGAAACGGCGTGTATTATAATTTATAAACAAATTTAAGTTTATTTTGTATTTGATATATATAATTTAAATAGGAGAGTATGGGGAGATTTTTTCTATTCAATAAAAATAAAAGTTCATATAACTGCAGTTGCGATAAATGAACTATACAAATATTATTGCTAACGTAACAGTATTTTTATGAATTGTGCTAAAATATGTAAGCGGTTTTCATTGGCATAAAGAAAAATCAACTGGAAAGTTCATATATCTGCATACATCTAACGATTTGTGTGTGCGCACGTGTGTGACTTATTACACATTCACTAATATGTATAGAAGTATTAACATCACTAAGTGCATATTTGTTTATGAACCCAGAGCTATACCTCTTCGAGTGCAGGTGTGTGTGTGTGTGTGTGTGTGTTTGTTTCTTTATGCAATTATGTGCAGATTGCAGTATGTAATAATTTCTGACGGATTATGGAAAGATATTGAGACCAGCATTTGTGCAACAATTTTCATACAGTGAAACTGTGAACCTGTTTCCCTCAAGGACGTTTTAACAGCGCAGCAAGCTTTGCTGGCATATATCCAAACGGTAAAACAAGGACTTGTTGCGCGCATGTGTTGTGCAAATTAATTTCAGTCGTTCTGCTTTGCTACTTTTCCTTCTTTTCTCTTTTCCTCATAACCCATACTGGACTAAATTGCTTGGAAACAAATATTTTCAAATATTGCCTGGTATATTTGAATATAATTTACATATTTAACAAACTATTTCATTGGCATTTTATATTATATTTATTATCAATAATAATATTAACAGAATAACTGGATAAACGTACATATTGTACCAAAAATTTAGAACTAATGAACAAGCGTTTTTATAAAAATTACCATTGCATACATACACACACACACTCACATTCAGACACACGCACATATATACGCACATACATGCGCGTACACACATTAATAAGTATGTATAATCCTCTACTCCTTATATTTCATGATTGTTCCATTTGCACATTGAATATTATATGTTAGTGTGTATATGTGTGCATTGGCATGTACAGAAATAAGTGTTGTTTCATGGAGATTAGGCTTTAAAACGATTACACACACACACATGTATATATATATATATTTGCAAAAACTTTGGCAGGAAAATATATTACACATGTGCACCTTTGGTGCTAATAGACAAAAGTGTTCCAGATATTAGTTATCAGAGATACAGTTTCTTGAGCGAAAGTAGCTCTATATAAAAACTATAGTGATAAAAGAAAAGAAATTATTATATAATCTTAACGTTTTCTTGATTTAATTATTTTTTTAAATCGCAGAGAGTAGAAATTTGAAAGTACCTGATCGTGAATTTCTATACCAACAATATGTAATTATATACTCGGATCGAAAATATAAAATCTGGTATAAAATGATAACTATGTAATATAAAGTGATCAGATGCATATTAGTGATTTTCCATGCGTAGCTTAGATGCGCCACAAGGCCGAAAGTAGGGGATACCCAATGAGGAACGAACTCACTACTCAGTCGTAATTGTTCTAGCGATACAAGCTTGCTAAACGTTACACCGCCTCGAGGACCCCAAAATCATGCCTATTAGACCATCCACGTTTTGAATTTGTGTGTGTGTGTGTGTGTGTGTGTGAGAGAGAGAGAGAGAGAGAGAGAGAGAGAGAGGGGAGGGAAGGGAAGGGCGAGAGACCTGATAATCTTTTTCTTAGCTGAAAAAAATTGCTGATAAAAGTTGATTTTTTAATATTAGAATACATCAGTACACAAAACGAGATTGAATGTATACCCATGTAATTCACTTCTTTCCGGAAACAACAAATAATGTAAAAAAATATTAAGATGATTACAAATGTTAAACTTTTAAAATCTAAAACTAATCTCTTTATAACTAAATGTAATTAAAACCTTTTCGTTGTAATTCTCAAACACGTAGAGAACAACATAAAACCGAAGCATGACTGCATTTTTCTGTCTGGTTTGTAACTTATGAATAAGTTGAATTCCTAAGGTTGTTTGAAAATAACTTGATTGCATCAGAGAGAAATGTTTAGGTGAATAATTGGTGAGGGCAAAGAAAGGAGTAGATGCACCTGTGCAGGTGTTGCTCTAACATTCTACTGAAAACAGCATTGCTGTCGCTACTACTACTGCTGCTGTTGCCAGGTGGAGGATGGGTTGTGTCTAATGATGCCTTTATCACTAATGTTGAATGAGCATAATTCAGAGATAAATGAGTAAGTTCACTAAATAATAATAATAATAATAATAATAATGATAATAATAATAATAATAATAATAATAATAATAATAATAGTCAGAGGTAAGAAAGAATAATGAAAAACGTTGAGAAATCATCTTTCACAGCGCACCCCAGTAATTGACAGGGTCGACGTCGATGCATACGAAGCAGCAGTAATACCTGCAGAAGCAGAAGTGGAGAAAGCAGTGAACACGTGTTCGCGCGCACACACACACACACACACACACACACACACACACACACACACACACACAATCATATAGCATCGTACGGAATAGGCAGAAAGACATTACGTCATATAAAACTTCTTTGCCGTCCATTCGTCTCTTTAGCTGTCTGAGTCGTTTTTCAGTCACTTGTCAAGACTTGTATTTCTAGCACAACCGAACTGCATGACGATCTACAATTATCTCTGATTTCTTTTTAGTCTGTAAGCAGCTCTGACACCCGAGACATTTTCTCCCCGGTGCGCCTTCGTACTGTTTTTTACCACTTGCTAATCAACATTTCCAACACCTTGTTTAGTTACTTGACCATTTCGAGCCACCTCGCTTTCCTAATAGTTATCGACTGAAAATTATACAATTTTTCATTTAAAATACTGCAATCCCATTTTCTAATATCTGTTATTCTACTGTTTTACGCATGTACTCTTTTATGTATGTATATATTTATACAAATCTTTCTTTTTCTCTTTCACTTTATGGTTTCAAATCCGTGCATCTTTTATCGTAAGGGTAATAATAAATGTAATGTTAACCGTTTATTAAAATTAAATTCTATTGATCAAGTTCATTTTTGAAAGCGGGCTATAAAAATCCTCTTTTATAGTCGCTGTTTTATTCAATAGATTGTAAAATTGAGCTTTTGTTCGATATTCTTTTCCTCAATATTTCACACCTTGCATATTCTCATTTGCCCTATAAATTTTTTAATGAATTTTATGAAAGGTAGTTGTATGTTAAACAGACTGAAGTATTGGTAAAACCAATACAAAGTTTTCCAACTGACCAAATGAAATAAAAAACGAAAACCAATAAGAAAAAACCGATAAAAATGCTGTCGAAACTTTGTCTTTTTTAGTTTTATATATATATATATATATATATATATATATATATATATATATATATATATATATATATATATTTCATCTTATCGGATTCCTATCTATATCTGATCTACATTTGATCTTAAAATCATATATATATATATATATATATATATATACGTGTGTGTGTGTGTATATATAATGTATAGATGCATACACACACATATTATACGTAATTGTTGGTTAAAGATATCAAAATATGACGTACTGCAGAAGTGCTTTCAATCTACTCAAATTAGATATTCAGTTAAGGAAATAAGACAATATAAGCAAGATAGTAGTGGAAATTAACTTTTGTTTTACACACGGACAAACACACGAATATATTATTTTGCATTTATTATAGTAATTGTATTGTTTATTTAGGCAGCATGAATGCATTTAAACAAGTTGTATTAAATTCAACCCACAAGGTTCTATTGCATTTTTCCAGCTCTCGAATAAGTTTTTGCACACCCGGAGGAAAACTGGATTAATTGACCAAAGTTCATGTTTTTGTTCGAGTACGTTCGACAGTTTCAGTCATTATCAGGAACTAAATGTTGGCAATATCGTAGACAAGTGTTATTGGCTACATCCTGACATTTTTGAAACGTTAAAAAATGCCATGGTGTAGGCAAAAGCTGAACGAAAACATGAAGTTTGGACACAATTTCTATTCGGATATGCAACAACTTATTCTAAAATTTGCAAAAAAACATTAAACAAATTTTGTCGGTTGAATTTAATACAGTCTGTTTTTATATATATATATATATATATATATATATATATATATATATATATATATATATATAAATTTGTGCGTGTGTATATATATATATATAGAGAGACATACATAATATATATATATATATATATATATGAATGTGTGTGTGTATATATATATATATATAGAGAGAGAGACATGCATAATATATATTTTATATATATATATATATATATATATATATAAGAAGCGTAGAAAGATACAGATTAATTATATTTTAAATGTGTGTGTGTGAGTGTGTGCGTGCATAGATAATCTTTGCCTCGATTATATAAAATATTTCTCATTTTGTAATGAATTCATGTGTGTTATCATGAAATCTGCGCAGAAATTCAAAATACTATCAAGAAATAAAATTCATGCTTTTCAAAAATGTGCATTAAGTTTTCTCCAACTTTAACAAATTCATTCAATGAAAAATAATTTCTACCTATTTATTAATAAAAGTTTGTTTTTGTTATTTTTTTTGATATCACAATCTTCAATTTCTAACAATGAAATATGTTTGCTTTTTAAAAGAATATGAAGACTTGATTTAGCTTTTATTTTATAGTCTTTGTCTTTTAGTATTACTAAATAATATCAGTTTTATGAGTATCTATTAAGTATACCTGATTTTGTATTGACATACGCTTACAATTATTTTTATCGAAGTGCAGAAAACCATGTTCGGTAGATTTTGATTTTTACAATAAAGTAAAGCAGATAATATTTTTAATTTTTAATTCAATCTGCATTAATTCTATATTTAAAACAATAGTGTATTGACTTGGTTTATGTAGTTTTGACATTTCTATTCGATAATAAAAAGTAAAAAAAGAGTGTTACGCACGTCGCGTGAAAAGTGCCTATTATTTTCTTTCTCCCATACTTTCTCCCACTGACTGAATGAATTTTGAGGACCAATTTATCATTATTGTTACTTTCTGTAGCAATCCTTAGACTGTTATACTTCATCAGAGATGTAACAGAGAAAACAAAGATTTCTTTTGTACTTTATGTCCTGTTCAACTCTGGGAATTGTAGGTTCAGTCCTTCGAGTAGGTAGTTTGCTTTTCCTTTTGATTCCTTACTATACGAGATGTACAAAGTTGAATTGATCACTTTAGAAAAAGAGTGATACGTCCCCCCACAAAAAAGAAAAAAAAAACTTGAAAAATATTAATTGATGAAAACCGGAAAGTGCACTAGTTTTGAAATACACCCTGTAAAAATGAGGATACTGATCATAATGGAACCTCGGCTTAGAGTTTCGCACATATTGTTATGAGCTGATTGGGTTCTGGTTTGCGTTATTTTTCTTGAATGAAGTTGACATCATTAACAGCTTTAAATCTTTTTAGCCACATGTACATCACCAAAAGTTTTAACGCTTCTCTGTACAATCGGTCATTAGGAAAACGTTGAAAAAATGGAAAATAATAGTCTTCTATTTGAGCTGAAATCAAAAGGACAAAAATTTACTCTACCTTGTAATATTTCTTAGGTTAATCTGACAATGATACACACGAACGTACGTATAGTGTTTGGCAAACTAAGAGAATTTGAGGCTGTTTACACGTGCTTAGTTAAATAATATTTGAAAATGTATTCTTAAATATCCAGACACTTGCAACCTTATGCTAAAGAAATAATTTTTTAAAATCTTAGACCATAGCGTTTTTCAACTTGTAAAACATGTGTTTCTTTCTTAAACTATTTAAATCTGATTCTTTTAGTAATGTTCTAAATTGGGCTTGTCCGACGCAATTTAAATTCATTACATCACAAGTCGCTCCTTAGTTGTTTTTATTCTTTATTTAAACTATATGTGGCTCAACGAAAAGGTTCCAGTCTGTCTGATCACGTCATATTATGTTTCCTTTTTATTTTAAATAAGTGACTAATAAGTAGGAGGAAGATTGAAGCCTAAAAGCCAAGTGAGGGTTGCAGGCGTCTATAACAAAATAGACAATTGGGGCCAAGGTCCATTGCCATATCACAGAAAGCATGATTTTATTAATTTGCAAACCAGATCGACAAATATTTTTGATTGATTTTAAATCTGCTAATTATTATGATAAATTCACAAAAGAAGAGATAGAAGATCAAATCAAAGTTATAATCAATTTAATGCGATGTGTATTATACCTGTCAAAACATTTGTCTGTATATTACCTTATCTGTTTATTCATTAATTACTAATAATTGGCTTAGTTAAAAAAATAATTAGTATTATAAATAAAATGTCATTAAAACAGTTGACTTATCAAACTGATTAAGACCATAGAATATGCCTAACATTGAAAAGAATAACATTTGTTTAAACAAATGAACGCTATTACTACAATTACTACTACTACAACTACTACTACTAATAATAATAGTAATAGTTGATACACTACAATTATGATAATGATAAAATGGTCATCATGATTTTTCACGACAGTGTCAGAAATATACTTAGGCCTCACTCTCCACACAAAGACAATGAATATAAGATGTGAAGATGTCTATAACTGAACGTCAACTATAACAGTATAAAAAAGGCAAGAATTTCTATTGACACTTAAGTAAAAGATCATATATTTGGTGTCAATGCTCAATTTAGCATACTTTATGTAAGTAAAACTAACATATTAAATCATGAGGACTATTTTCCTATTTATTCGACGAAAACATTCTCCATTTGAACTTTAAAGATTCTTTGAAATCAATATATTAAAATTTCCCCTATTTTAGTTATGTCTATTTCAAAAAAATCAAATCACAAGAAATGTAACAAATAAAAATAACAAATAAATAAAGATAAATTGACAATACTGAAACACCAGTTTGACTACTTTTTGAATAATTCGAAAATACTCATATATTCACACATACTAACATTCTCACATATATGTATACAGTTTGTGTGTTTTGAATTATATATATATATATATATATATATATATATATATATATATATATATATCCTGAGCTTAGTTTAATCTGCCAGAAGACAACGTGAGAGGATGGAAAAATTGTGTTGCGTCAATCACTATCATACTGGCTTTCAGATGGGCTTAAACACAGAAGATGGACAGACAGCCGTATCAAATACGCAACTAACTCAATTGCCAAACGTGTACCTTTAGGTGTGTGTGTGTGTGTGTGTGTGTGTGTGTGTGTGTGTGTGTGTGTGTGTGTGTGTGTGTGTATCTGCACATTGAAAACTTTAGATAATTTACGGTATGCAAATCAACTCAGTATATATTGCCGGTAATAAAACTCTTGTGAGTACTGTGAAGAAAAGAAATGATGACCTTTGATTAGGTTTATCACCAATATCATGATATAATGTTTCACTGGATAAAAATTTTAGATAATTTTTCTTATGATATATATATATGTACACACACACACAAAACACACACATGCATATATATATATATATATATATATATATATATATATATATATATATATATAAAACATACACAAAAGTAACAAGCATATTATGAATAACATTTGTATGACCATGTAGAAGAAAGGCTTAAAACAACTCTTCTCTCGTTTTATGTCATTTATTCAAAAGAAAGAAAGAGAATATAATTAAAATATCTGTAAAATAATCTATTTAGCATGTAAACTGCTTCATCATTTTAAGATCTTCAAGTGTTCAGTAATACAATGATGTCAGAGAAACATTTTATTCGAAGGAGAACTGTGAAACAAGAATATGTTTTGGTCTTTTTAGTTTGAAAATAATTTTGAAATATATTTAAATAATCTTTTAAATTATGCTATTGAATGGTTCTTAAACTCCACAACTAAGATGATAGGTAAGTAATATTTATTTTATATTTGATACTCGATTCATGCCTTTGTTTGCAAAAATTATGCCAGTAACAAAAACCACAATAATAACTGAATTTATCTGTACATAAAATTCCATAGAGAGTATATATTGCAAACACAGTGGTTAAGCATGTGGACTAGTTTAGTATGGAAATACGAGATAAGTTGTTTTAGATAATAAGTGACACTTCTGTGGGACTATGCATCGACGTGCCGAATAGTGTTATCATAAGAAATAATTTACTATAAATAAAACTAGGTACCTCAACGAAAACGCTAAAAAATCAGCATACTGTGATGAAATCATTCTCCAAACGTAATGAAAACATAGTTTTATCGTCAAAATCTTAAATGTTATTATTAAGAGGAAGGATCAAAGTTTTTTTTGATTATTTAATTAAATGTTTTACCCCTATTTAGAAAATTCGAAATTTTGATAAAAAACTTGTTTTTCTTGCGTCAGCAATTGTAATAACTTTTAGCACAGCACATTTTGGCCTCTTTTTTTGTTGCAGTGATAGACACATTAATTTGGGAATTCTTGCAAAAATCAAAATAATTGTCGCATTTTAATGAAATTTTCAGGACTTATTCACAAATGAATTAAATTATTTATGAAGTTTTTTATTAGAAAATCTTGGTAAAAATATATTTTTTTACGTATTTATGAAAACTTGAGAAATTCAGCGAGATAATTTTTAGTGAATATATTAGTTAAAAGCAGAATTCTTTGAAAAATTTAAATCACCGATTTTTTTTTTTCAAAATTGAACCCGGTCTTACCGAAAATCTGTTTAAAAAAAAAAAAAAATAATAAAAACGCAACATTATTTAATTGAATAGCTTTTAATATTAAATGAATAATATATGTTGAAGAAAAAATATTTCTGAAAAAAAAAATTTTTAAAAAAAATGAATTTTTTTCATTTTTTTACAATGTTTACAATTGTAAATTGAATAATTTATAAAGTTTTAAATATTTTAAAATTTATTTTCAATAAGATAATTCCTAGGGAATATTGTTATTAAGTAAATCTATATTTACTAATCATATATTATAAAGCTTAAGACAATCTGATGACACCGAATATTTTTAAAAGAATTTCGATTTTGTTTTTTATGTGATTACATGTAGAATTTTTGAAGTATAGATGTACAAACCGATAAACCTAGCATTTATAGGTCTCGTGTTTTAAGGGTTGTCCACCCGTACGGCGAAAAAAAAATCAAACTTTATCGTCTGCTCCACCATACTTAACTATGAACGCATTCGGCTGTTAATCCGAAGTAAATAAATTGATTAACACGTCATAAAAACAAGACCCCGTAGTTCAGAAATGTTTGTATACAATATTTTATGCTATAAGTAAATAATATTTGTTTTTAAATCAGATTAATTTAAGTTTAAATTTGCTAATTTTTCTTAAATAACGTTTCAGAAATATATATTTTATCTTTGCAAGATTTTTAAAACCGAGAATTAACTTTTGTTTACAAATGTGTCAAAAATGGCAACATAATTTCTGCTTGAAATACACCACATAGTATTTTGCTTACTGGAAATAGTAAATTTTAAATCCTTTAACTTTCAATTTAAACTAAAATGAAAAATTCAAGAAAGCTTTTTCATTTTAAAAATCGGAATCGGGAGTTACACAATGAAATGATGAGACTTTTGACCATAAACGTTCCACTGGAACTTTTATTTTAAAAGGCGTTTAGAAATTACAGAAAAATTAGGCATAACGGAAAATTACCCGACTATTTATCGTAATGCATTTGTTTATGAGATTCTGAGATTGAAACGTTTTATTTTACATATTTATTTTAAAATGGATCGTCGGATAAAACCTGTGATAAAAAAAGTAAAAAAAGATGCAGGACAAGACAAAATTAACAAGAAAATCGTGTATAATAAATGTGCGGCATACACTATTATTCACTGGTATGGGATATAAAATTAAGCAGTGCGTCCAACCAGTACAGACTTTGAAGAAAATGGTGCAAAATCAGTTACCCAGATAATGCACAATGCCTTCAGTGATATACGATAACATCAAAGCGGCAGCAGCAGCAGCAGCAGCAGCAGCAACTAAAACAATAATAATCATGTTGATTACTAGGAGCATAAATATAAAATAGATTAAATATACTGAGGTTTAATTGAAAAATCTCCTAAATTTCATGACAAGTCGAAAGCGTTTCATTACTGGTCATATATTTTTAACTTTACTTGTTTCTTCTTTAATGAAAAATCCATGATGTCAACGAATAATGACTATGAGATTTCAGAGCTTTTCATTGTTATCAAATTACATTTGTCAATATTTGTCAGAGTCAATCAGAAATAAACAAAAGGTCATAATAAATTCGAAATCAGCAACTCTATAGCAATTGCAGACAGCAAGGAATATCTTGATCACTATTTATGATACAATTGAAGAGGAACATGTGGGAAGGTAATAATATGAAGTTCTCGGTTCGAACAAGAAGGGAATCCCCAAAACAATCTGGAGAGCAAACCGGACTGAGAACACACACACACACACACACACACACACACACACACACACACACACACACACACACACACACACACAGAGTCACAAACTGAGAGACACATGTATAGTGTCATATTCGCCACACAACCACACTGACATTCAGTAAGCTTTTATTCTTTATTATACATCAGTGTCCGCATATACATTCATACATGTATATATATATATATATATATATATATATATATATATATATATATATATATATATATTATAGTTTGACACGAGAGTCCATCATATATTAAATAAGGAGTTACTTTTCAATCACCCTGTATATATATATATATATATATATATATATATATATATATATATCCTGAAAAAGAAACGAAAGAAAGAAATTGCAGTATAACTTTCAAAAATTAGAAAACTTAGAAATTCAATTAAAACAATTATTTGCATTACTTACCATGTTTATAATTTAAACGTGTACATATTTATGTGTGCACACGCGCACATTGCGTCTGTGTGTGTGAGTGGAGAAAAGGAGAGAGATAAATAAGAATAATAAGTAGATACAGACAAAGATAAGATGACTGTGAAAGCCAAATAAAAAATATACATAGAGATGTGGTATGAACTAGAATAGAGATGAAAGAATGGATTGTTCTTCGGATGAAATTTGATTTTTTTTTTAGTTTATAAATTGTCACATGTTTTTTTGTGGTTTCTTGTAAATTTTCAAGAGTAAGAAAAGAAAAAAAGATTATTTTAGCAAACATGTTGTCATTCATTTCAGAACAGAATAGATAAGCAGAAAGTATACATACATACGTACATATATATATATATATATATATATATATATATATATATATATATATATATATATATATATATATGAAACAAAATCACAGACAGATACATGTATAAGCATTCACAAACCAAGGAACATATGTATGGGCATGTTCAATTATTTTCAGTTTTATTTTCTCAGTTTTATAACCTGGTATATTTGGGTGGGAATGTTTGTCAGTCTGTATATGCTCATATGTCTACTACATTATACGTAGAGTATAGTAGAGTGGTTTACCTCAATCATTCAATATATAAATTCACAGCGTGACATAGCGAAATTACGATATGAAATTTTTTTTTGTATAATGTTCAATTCGAGATCTATCTAGAAGTTTTAGTTAAGTGGTTTTTACCAAAAAGTACTACTGAAAAATAAATAAATGCAAAATTAGGTTACAGACTTATTGACAAATGTTCATTTTTCAACCGATTTCATCATTCCATCCTCACATTTTTCTATCTTTCTGGGCAAAGAACTTGAACTAGTGTGGGTAACTTTTGCAGTCTTCTAAGGAATTGGATTTTTTCAGTAAGTAAATTCATTAAAGAATACATGTTGAACTAAAGAATATAATAATTTTTCAGCCAAGCTATAACAATTTTCACGCGTTGACCAAAGAAACAGGAAGATTATCGTTATCCTGATGTCATATAATGCCTTTCTTGGCAATTAATTCCAGTGTCTTTTTGTCTACTGCTACCATCAGTTAGTCGAAATAGAAAACGTACTTGTTCGAATTAGTCGTTTAGATTTACCACAGAAGAATGTACCAGTGTATTCATTTTTAATCTCTGCATACATATAGCATTACCTTCTTTGACTATGTTCAAGTAGCGAATCGCACACAATTATATGAGTCAGTAGTTAATTCGCTTAACTGATAGCGGCTCGGAGAGTTCGAATTCCAGTCGAATCCATTACATTCACTTACGTGCTAATACCCTTGGGAAAGGTATGAATCCTCTTCTTCTAGATATGGTCAAATACCAAGACAGATCGGGTTCTATAGCCTTAGATGGCAACTGGTCTACCGCAGAAAGAAATGGCAACCTTCTGCGGGGAAAAAATCTGCCTCATCAGCCATGTATCGAAAGATACATCATCGCCTAAGCGTGCATCACGCATGGCATATAACTGACTGACTGATATGGAATCTACACACCAAAGAGACTAACATAAAGAAACTAGTCTACTTGATTGTGGAGCATCGTTCAGGCTGAAATCTCTTGCTGAAAACATTACAAATCGCTTTTAGTACATTAGATCAGTTACAGTACCTTCTCCAATTACTAATCAAAACTGTTTTGTGCGTGTGACTAGTATTTTATAGTTTTAAAATAATAAAATAATAATCAACTATAATCAACTATATTCAATATTATAATTAATAAAGAAAAATGTGTTTTTTCAAAAAATTTGCCTGTTGATATGACATCTGTCACGACAATAACAATACTTAGCTTTTTGGATAAAGTTGAAATTCTCTTAAATGGCTATCTAACGGTGGACATAACTATTTTTTTTATCTCTGCATCACCCACTATATACATATATTACACATCAATGTGTACGTGTGTGAGTGAATGTGCGTGTCCGTGGGTGTATGTACGAATGTGTGTACGTTGTGTGTGTGTGAGGGAGACAGAGTTTTGGTGAAATAATGAAATGTAGAATGTTGGAAAGACAGGAAATAGATGATAGATATGAACAAAGACAGATAAATATGAACATACGTATATATATATATATATATATATATATATATATATATATATAGAGAGAGAGAGAGAGAGAGAGAGAGAGAGAGAGAGAGAGAGAGAGAGAGAGAGAGAGAGAGACGAAAGAAAGAGATAAACGAACTGAGACAGCGATTTAGAGAGAACAGACTGGGACTGGGGACGAGAGAATGATTTTAGTTTATATAAAGATGACTGGATAGATTTTTAGTCTTTTTCGGGAGAGAGAGAAAGACAGTCTCCAATAAAAAGGATTTGATGTATATATATATATATATATATATATATATATATATATATATATATATATATGTATATATGTGTGTGCGTGTGTGTGTGTATATTCAAAATGATATGTAACCAAATGTTAGAGTTTTATTTTGGTATGGTATCTTTAATTTGAGATGACTACTTTTCAGAACACGCTTTTTCTCTCTCTTTCTTATATATATATATATATATATATATATATATATATATATATATATATATATATATATATATGAATTAAATATATATATATATATTTAATATATAGTTATATGTATGTATGTATGCATGTATGTATATGTGTTTGTGTCCTTGGGCGGGAATCCCTAACTAATAGATGATTTATAAAACAGTTTTACAATAGCACAACCAAAATCCTTGTGAATGTCTAACAAATTTGGCCAATGCGCTCGGAACGGACGGACAAACATTTGAACAACTTCTGCATGGATTAATTCACAAAAAACACATCTCTTATTCGCATACAAAACAAATTGAATACATTCATTTGGTGTATTTTGTTTGATGCCAATTTGTTTTAAAATATATTCATGCTCATACAACCATAGTTTTGTTATCAATATTATTATTGTTGAGTTTATTCCTCGAATTTCTTTCACCGGCATATCTATCTATCTATCTATCTATCTATTTACAAACTATATATATATATATATATATATATATATATATATATATATATATATATATATATATATATATATATATAGCCCAATTATGTCTCATTTAAATACTAATGGAGACCTACTGGACCCTATTCGTAACATACTTGTCGATATAAATACATACATACAACATACTATTTATAGTTAACAATTAATATATTTCAACCTTGAAAATGGCTAAATGTATAGCCGAAAGCGCTCGGATAAAAAAAAAAAAACAACATTTGGACAGTGTTTATATAATTTATCTACTGAAAAGAAACAAAATTATAAGATTGCATGAGAAATTATATAAAAAAACTTAATCAAATCTGTCATATTTAATGAAACTTGCATATATATATATATATATATATATATATATATATATATATATATATATATATATAGATAGATAGTTATATAGACAGAGACAGTGACAGAGAGACAGAGAGAGAGTGAGATGAGAGAGCGTGAGTGAGTTTGTGAATTTAACGTTTAACTGCGTAATTCTTCGAAAACTAATTTAAGGAACAATATGTTTGCTTACCTTAATATATCGAGTGACTTCAAGCATTTTCTTTTATTTTCCCCAAATACAGGTTGAAATATTTTCAAATGAAAGACCAGAAGTGAAAGGCGCCATTTATTTTCAGTCTGTTTCTATGGCGCGTCCGACGCAAAGAATCGTCTGCTTCTTCCAGTTGGGACTTTTCATAGTCACTTCGACCTAAGAAACAAAAAAAAAAAAAAAAAAAAAAAAAAAAGAAAAGAAATAAAATACATAAATAAATGATCCATAAAAGAAAAAAAAACATTTTTTTTTTTATATTTCGGACACTTATTTAAAGAAATCGCATAAATAAGTCTCGTTATAAGTGCTAAGCGAAATTTAAAAAAAGATAAATTATAGTTCGGTCTTTTCCGGTAAAGTTCGCTCTTAAAATAAAATAAATGAAATTATATCCTAAAAAAGAAAAGGATATTTTATTATTTATTACTGTAGAAAAAAACAAAAAAACAAAAAAAAACTAATTAAATTAAAAATAAATAAACAGTTAATTCCAGAAATTATTTAAATTATTATGTTCAGCTTTGAAAGAAAAGTATTTTAGAAATTTATTAAAATACTTCAAGGTTATATTTTGGGAAGATTCATTTTCTTTTCAAATAACTATTAATTTATTTAATTGTTGAACAAACAAACCTAAAAATGGTTAAATACCAAAACAATTATTTATTAATATTTTTTACTTTTGTACTGAAAATCTACATATAAAAAATTAAGGTTAGTAGAGTAAAGTGTTCTTAAATTTTGTGCGAATATTTAAAAAAAATAATTTTCCTAAAGAATACGTGAAATTTATTATACCAGATGATACAATAGTTTACGTAAGAAGTTATCTATCTATCTATCTATCTATCTATCTATCTATCTATCTATCTATCTATCTATCTATCTATCTATCTATGTGTGAACATGTGTATGTAATGTACATATATATATATATATAAATATAATAACATTACATGCATAAATAGTACACACAGATATATATACATGCATATATAAATACATACATACAGACATACATACATAAATTAAATTACATGCTAAACACGGCTAAGGTGGATAAGTAATGTAAGTTATACCACTTAGGTGGTAGTTATGGGCGAATGATTTAACCATTCACACTCTTCACCGTCAGGTAAATTGACAAATGGAAGTGATTGACTAATCTTATCAAATTTACCGAACTTGCATGTTGCATTATATATATGTTATATTTGATTTATATATATATATATATAATATATTATATATATATATATATATATATATATATATATATATATATATATATATATATATATGTGTGTGTGCGTGTGTGTGCATATATATATATATATATATATATATATATATATATATATATAAGGGATAACGATATACGAAGAAAATTATATATATATATATATATATATATATATATATACTGTGTGTATGTGTTTATGTGTGTAAAAAAGGGAACGGTAAAAAATTTTCGAGCGGACCACTTTTTACATTCTGGATTATGAATTTAGGCTAGAAAGGCTTCTTGGTTGAGGCGAAAATATTTCAGTCCATTATATATATATACATATATATATATATATATATATATATATATATATATATATATATATATATATATATATACACACACACAGACACACACAGACAAATATGTATATATATATATATATGCACACACATACATATATATGTATGTACACACACACACACACACATATATATATATATAAATACATATATATATTAATATATAACTGTTGAGAAAATGAATATATATATATATATATATATATATATATATATATATATATATACGTGGAAGAAAATTTTTAGATGCATAATTTTTTTACACTTTGTCATTAATTTCCATTATATATATATATATATATATATATATATATATATATATATATATATATATATATATAAATATAAACATATATAATAAACCTTCAAATGGCCTATCTTTCAAATGATTTCAGTTTCAAAGACTTACTGCGAAATAATTATATATATATATATATATATACACACACAAATAAACAGACACTAATTAACAATGGCTTCCCTAACTGCCTTATAGACCACCAAATTTGACTATTTCTCCCCAAAATAACAACGATAGTGAAAATTGTAAAAAAATTACATAAATATTTTCTACAAAGAACAAATGCACATTAACTACAAATAAGATGAATCTTCACTTAGAAATATTAAAAAGGAATACACTACCTTAATTGACCCGAACAAAAAAATCAAATTAATTATCTAATCTACTATCAAAAAATTTAAAATAGCTCACCTTATCCTCAAAAATAACAACACACCAGTAAAGTCAAAATTACAACGAACGAAAATTATCGAAAATTATTGAGTTCAAATGCCCCTTAAGGAACTGTGTTCCTGATCAAACCCAATTCATAAATAATTACATCGGTCACACGATGCTTATCCAGACGTTTTACGTTACACCTATCTGACCACAGTTCTATTAGAATCCATTTAAACAGACACACAGACTTATCAGATCCCATCAGAAACATACCAGTAGAAAATACAAACCCCATCCACGAGTAAAAAGAGATTAAAAATAATGGAAGCCTTAATAAAAAAAAGAAAAAGCCAACACTTTATTATATTAACTACGAACACGGCCACAATGTGCTGTGTTCGGAAAATAAAACACATCTATAACACTAAAAACATACACACAACGCACACACCCAATTAAAGTGAAAAATAAAATCATCCTTAGTAATGGCTAAAAGTATAGCCGAAAGCGCACGGAATTATATAACATTTGTCCAGTTTCTATATAATCTGTGTCCAAAAAAAGAAAACACTTGTTGGAACACTAGAAAAATTAAATAAAAAGCTTAATCGCTGTACCTTGTCTGTGGTTTTTAATGAAACATGCATAAATGTAGGATTGCTGCCTAAATAAACAAGGTTCAAATACAGAGATAGAACAGCCAGATTAAGTATATATATATAGAGAGCGTGTACAGAAATCAACATTGTAGTTTCCCTAAAGTGATGATATATATAAATACAAACAAGTTTTCCTAAAAAAGAAACGTCAAAGTCTATCTGTCTAATTTTTGTTTTCTTATCGGTTCTTTTTAATCAAACTTATTTGGATGAATACTTGCTACATAAATAAACCATATTTACACACAGATACACTCATATATATACACTCACAAAGAGGCACACACACACACACCAATATATATATATAATATATATACATTTTTCTAACTGTATACGTATTTTCGTTAATTGAAAAAAGTTTAATAGGGTTGTATTTATATATATATATATATATATATATATATATATATATATATATATATATTTATATATATATACAGTTTAAATGTGTGTATATTTATGTACAATTCAAATGTGTATTTGTACATAAATTTTGTATGTCAGTATATTAGTATGCATTCATTGTGATAATATTACTAATTTACTAATATATTTTTAGTATTACTAATTGTGTTTATTTTAACCCATTGTTGCGTATTTCTCGCTTTATCTTGTACCCTTACTGCGTGTGTCTATATCCATAATATACACTGGCATATATATATATTCTTCATAAACTTTATTATAGGTCATTATAGGTTATATATACATCTTATATAACTTTAGTAATATATTACACAGCTATTTATAAGTGCAGGGCTCTTTAGCTTTGGTTGGCAACCAGTTTTGGAGATGAATAACTTGAGTTGGGCTGTTTGGGTAACTCGTAGCACACTATGTACACCAGTTCATTGTATTCAGTTCTTCCGAAATGTGTGGACGGTTCTCCACAAGCCTTCAACACTATAATCAAATCACATGTGCGTCTAATGTGGTTGCTCGGTTCTAAGAAATGTGTTTTCGTACACTCATAAGTGGAAAACGGCGGCAGATTCCACAGAAGGAAGTTCCACTCGCTACTTTATGGAACAGACTCCCAAGAGGATGCTTTCTCAACCACTACAATGTTAACCTCTTCCGATCTAGGTTATTTTCCCCACATATCCTTATAAACTGCGTCTCATACTTTTACCGCACATATAACAACCTCCTTCAGTAATCCTCTATCTTGAATGGCTCTTAGGCCTTTTGTAGGTTGAACATTATTAAAAAAATATATAACAGTGGAACTGCTCCGCTTTAAGCAGACTTATATGAGGATGGATCGATAAGTATTTACCCTGGCACATTATTAAACGACCCAGAGTAGGATGTTCAACCTGTGGTTAGTATTTATTACAGAATTAAATACATAAGAGAATTTTTGTATAAAATTAAAAAGTAAAACAACGTGTTGCATTTAAACACTTGTATGCATTTTCTTATGTTCTGAGACATTCTCTGTGCGTGTGTGTGTATTTCTATATATGCATATTTGATTGATTGGTGCGTTTTCTTCGACTTATAGACTCTTTTGCAGGTTATTTAAAGCTAGAAAATTTGGGGGTGGGTGGGGGGAGATAATGATTTAGTGATACAAGTCTTGCTAATTAACCTATAGTTGAGGGAGAAGAGGTGAATTCATACCTTTCCCAGGTGTAATTGCAGATAAATTAATATAACGGCCCCAACTGGAATTGGAACTCGGCTCTCCAATTAACAATTCAGAGCCATTATCCATTATATCACCCATACATCCAAGCTTACAGAAAATGGTATTCCTAATCCATTTAGGTACTGAAGTTACTTAATTTCGATAATCGTACGGGAACTGGTGTTTCAACGTGATATGGCCGTAAAACGTATATGTGTGTGTGTGTCTATATGTGTAAATGTATAATAATTCCATTGTGCAAAAAAAAAAAGAAAAAAAAAAAAAGACAACACATTGTATACATCTTAAAGCACACGCGTATGATAAATATTATGTTTACTTAGTATATGTAACTGCGGAGTTTTTCAACATCTACTTCTTTTTAATGATTTCATCTAAATTTTAGTGTGCATGTGAGCGGTTGTGTAATTATACACAATGTAAAGGTACTGCTGAATGAGTAAATAAATCACAATTTTATAGTTTCAGGAAAAAAGAGTTTTTAAGCAAATTCAAGGTTCGCTTATCCAAGTTTAGAGACCATTGACAAGGTACAGCGATTAAACTTTTTATTCAATTTTTCTCGTTTCTTGTGTTGGTGTTTTTTTTTCTGTAAATGCTTTTGGCTATTCTATAATCCATTATCTGGAATGTTTTTTTTTTTTTTTTTTTTTTTTTACTTTTAACAGAATGTGTAGATTATACACATATATAAAAAAAAAAAAATTCAGTTAAAAACAAAAAACAAAAAACATCGTTGGTAATGACTAATAGATTAACCGAATGCGTTCGGATAAATAGTACAGGATAGGATAGTTTTAGTATTGAAATTGAATAAAAAGCTTAATCAGAGTTGTCTTTAATGAGACTTGTAAAGAGGGATTGCTACCCATATACACAATTACACACACACACATATATATATGTGAGTTGATGTGAAAAGTCTCAACTCAGCCAAGAAGCCAAGTACATTTCAGGATATTTTTGTATGTATATATATATATATATATATATATATATATATATGCGTATGTAGGTACTTAGATGTACATGCATATATATGTGCATATATATGTATACTTATATGTACATGTATATATGTGCATATATATGTATATATTCATTTATGTATGTGTTTGTATTTACACACACACACATATATCTATCACTATATCCGACGTATGAGGGTCAAGCAGCTCAGTTCCTAGGAACCGACAGCACATATAATTTGATTATAATGGTGAAGGCTCGGTGCAGAACCAACCACACTTTTTGAAGGGCCAAATACAGAGACCTGGTGCATCAAACGAGGTTTTGAATTCAGACTTGTCCTTCTAATAGACCAGTATAGAACCCATTCTGTCCTGCCATTTACTGCTAGGGAGAAGAAGAGGATTAATACCTTTCCCAAGGGTAAGTGAATGTAATGGATTCGACTGGAATTCGAACTCGGCATTCCTCAACCCGAGCCGCTATCCACTACTCCATCACGCCTTTATATATATGCGTGTATTTATGTTAGACTGACAGTGGTTTAATTAAGAAATATAATAATATATATGAGTATTAAATTTAAACCAATATCTGTACTATTGCATATATTTGTGCATGTAAATTTATATATCATTAACATATATATATCTACTTACAGAAGTGCACGCACACACACTTATATATATATATACTTATAGTATAAAGTAAACTATAGCATAAAATAAATCAAGTGCTCAATGACACTTGACATGGATTGAATATAATAAAATATAGATTACCAAAATGCAGACTATCAGAGAACCAGTATCAAACATACATAATGCATAATACACTTTGGGTATCTATATTTTATTATATGTACATGTACACACACACACACACACACACACACACACACACACACACACGTACGTATTCATTCAGTCTTTGGTTTAATAAAGATGTTTGATTAAATGAAGTAATTGTATCTTACTGCATTTATAAAGGTGGCCTTGATAAATATTGTAAAATAAGCTTTTAAAGTATGATGATTATGTTTATCTTTTTTGTCTGTAAAATTCATTGAGATGTTATTCTTCTATTCTCCGACAACTTTCTACGTGCGTATAATCAATATTATTTTATATAATATTATTATTATATGTAATTGTAAAGTTTTATTAAATATGTACTTGCATAAAAAAACCAAAAAAAAAAAAAAAAAAAAAAAAAAAAAAAAAATAAAAAAACCCCAAAAAACAATGCCATCTTCCTTTAGACAGTAGGAGATCATGGATTGGCAGATAGTGGATTGGCTTTTCGTCCACAGTTTGGAAGTTAAAGTTTTCTTTCTCTTAGTTTGGTTACTATTCCAATCGAGAGAACCCAGTTTATACCGCTATTTGATCCATAACTGAGAGGAGAAGCGATGGATTTGTGCTAAAGGTAACAAGAGGTTAGGCTGGAACTCGAACTCGGTTCGCCGATTACACTTTCTGTGCTTATATCCATTACATTACTCGCATACCTCATCATTTACTTGCATGGAACCCGTAAAAAATGACGGAATTATATTTTATTTTCTATTGTAATTTGCCTTGGATTAATATAACTGTGTGTTCCGCCTAGGATCAAATTGTTCCCTGGCAATCCTACCTAAATTCAAAGTGCAATATCCGTTCCACATCTTCAGCCATATTCTCATTCTTCGGGCGAGACACGAAGGTATGTTTTTGCTTTCAAGTAGAACACAGCATGGCACAAGGCCCCGGTGACACACGTACTTGGGAACATCTTTGCCATTGTAGTATAGACAGAAGCTCGGAGTGTTATAACGCCTCCGTGACGCAGATTGTGGAGACTGACCAATTGTTATCTTGAGCCACATGTGCGAATGCAGGCATCTCACATAAATTCGAACATGTAGCACATCCATTATTGTTGATCAGGGTGTAGTATCCGAGCACTTAGAAATAAACAAAGATAGTATTTCTAAAAAAAATTAAAAAAAAGAGAAAAGAAACAAAACAAATCAAAACGAAAACGGTCGATCAGTGTATATCTTGAATATAACTCATTTCAGGTAAACAATATTTATAATTAAAGTGGCTAATATTAATATCAAGTGAGAAAGAGAGGGAGAGAGAAAGTGAGAAAGAGAGGGAGAGAGAAAGAGAGAAAGAGCATAACAAATTTACCAAATTTAAAGTTAAAATTTAAGAAATAAAATCAAATTTTATTATGAAGCCTCCCTCATGACTAGATACTATATCTATGAGTAAAATTGACATTTAATTTTATTTATATATATATATATATATATATATATATATATATATATATATATATATGAACACACACACATACACATATATATATATATATATATATATATATATATGTATGTATGAATGTATGTTTGTAATTACTATGTCACTAGACAATTTATATTTAAATAGGTACCGGTAACTAAGCATTGATAGAAAAATAAATTCGTTGATCTTTAACCAATTTTGTAATATATATATATATATATATATATATATATATATATATATATATATATATATATATATATATATAAATTTCTAGCAGCGTTTCATTTAAGATTTTGTTTTGTTTTTTTTTGTTTGTCTTTTCAACAAATCGAATAATTTCAATCCTCTATAAAATATTAAGTGTATAGGATATTAACGCCTTTATAAGATCATTACTAAATAAATTTCTCATTATCCGTCTGCGTGTTTAACAAATTATATCTAAATCCATATTAGAATGACTTCCATATGCGTATAAACGAATTTGATTGATCTTTTTTTTATGTTAAACTACATTTTACATTCCCCTCTCTGCATTCAAAAATTACTTTGACAAATATAAAACTAAAATGTAACTAATAATATATATATATATATATATATATATATATATATATATATATATATATATGTGTGTGTGTGTATACGCATACAAGCATACATACATATATATGTGTGTATGTAAGTATATGTAATTGATAACTAATTCAACGTTGTATATAATATATAATTACTAAGTCGGTAATGATCATTAAACATGTTGCAGAGTGTATTTGAAAGTGCTTCACGATGTATTTGAATATAAGCTTCTAAAATAGAACAAAGTACATACAAAGGAGAACAAATAAATAAATGTAATTCTCACTCTTATAAACATATATATGTTTATTACTCTATCTATCTATCTATCTATCTATCTATCTATCTGAGTATAAATATGAATATAAGAGGATATTTACAAAACCTACCTTGGCGTGGTTTTGATCTGCCAAAGTTAGGTACTCAATAAATATCGGAATCCAGACACTAAGAATTATTCTGTGAGACAAACTTGCAAACACCCGTCCGACAAACGCCCACATTTTAAATTATGCATAGTTAGGTCATGCAGATATGCGGAGCCATTATTTTTGCAATTGAACAAATTTTAACGGCTAAAAGTTAAAGACGAGAATAATAAAGGAAGTCCCAAATGCTTATTGATTGCAGTTCCTAAACGTTTATTCAAATTAGATACTATTTTTTTAAATCATCGGCATCTCACCAACGACTGCCTAAGATTTCAAACTGTAAATTAAAATAAAAGTAACTTATCAAAACATTTCAAGTTGAAACCTTTTAAAGCAAACAGCTTTTTATGCAATATGTCTAACATACATAAGGGTGGATAGAGGGTAGAATGCCTGTTAAATAGGTACTGTCTTGTCCCGAACATATTTAATAAAAGACAATGACTTCTGTATAACTGTTTAGACACACACACACACACACACACACACACACACACACACACACACACACACACACACACACACACACACACACACACACACACACACATGCACACACACACTAACGAACACACGTGTCTGTGTGCGTGTGTGTATGCGTGTGTGTGAGCGTGTGGCCTATAGAAGAACGCTTTCTTAGCACAAATCTCTGCAAATATAAAAGTAAAATAGAAAAAAATTACCTTCTATCTAGCTATGTGTGCATATGTGTGCACAAAAATAAAATGCATTGTCATGATACACATATTTAGAAAAAAAATACATTATAAACACATTTCATTCTAAACGCATATGTGTGTGTGTGTGTGTGCGTGTATAATTACATTATTTAAAAAATTCAACAACAACAATAACAACATTTAGACACTTTCGTTTATTAGACATTGAGTTACATCACTTAACATCCTCCATAGTTTACCTTGACTTTCAGTTATCCTGAATCACATTTATGGGCGTTGTTAAATTTAAAAATTCTGTTAAACACAAATTTTTTTTACTTCTGTTTATAAATATTTGTAAAATAAAACCCTTACCTTTGCATTGATAAATTGCCATCAGAGCGTCGACTAAGGAAAGTTTTCTTTTTGTCTTTATATATATATATATATATATATATATATATATAAAGACAAAAAGAAAATATATATATATATATATATATATATGTAAATATAAAATGAATATAGAAGTCAACACTTAGAGGCGACAGTCTGTTACATGGTAGATGCAATCATCAGGCCTGACGAGTGAATCTAGCATGAAACAGCCTGTCGCCTCTAAGTGTTGACTTCCATATTCACTTTTATATTTACACTCGCTGTATCTCTAATATTGAGCACTTTATCCCATAAATATAGCATATCTTAAGACTATATTTCTTCACATATATATATATATATATATATGTATATATATGTCATTGCAACTCTTTATGCAAACTTTATTTGTAAAGATGGTGCACCAAGAAATAATTGACATGGCTCAAACAAATAGCATGGTGGATACCACATAGTAACCTGAAAATATACTGGATACTTTGTGTGTGTGTGTATTTATATATACATACATATATTTTATCCCAGGAAGATATAAATTTTGGTCAGTAGCTTTTGCATAAGGCAAATTATATACTGATTAGTTCTACATATCGTTTTATAGCCCCTTGCTGTCACTATTTTAACACACCTGAAAATCTATGATACCTGTATGATCTATCTATATCTATCTATCTATCTATCTATCTATCTATCTATATATATATCTATATATATATATATATATATATATATATATAAAAGATTGATCTATCTATCTACACACACACACAAATATATAGAGTGAGAGAGAAAGAGAGGAAGAAAATATATATATATATATATATATATATATATATATATATATATATATATATATATATAGATGCATGTTTGTGTGTACTTTGCTTTCAGTACATGACTATGTTACGGCATATAACAGTAAATCAAAGATATAAGGTCTTAAAGATATATCGTCTTAAATTTGTTTTAATTGTATTTGATACTGTAATTTTTATGAATCTATGTCTTGTCACGATAATTGACCATATTCAACAGGTATTGTTATATGGGCAATAGAATTTTTACAGTTCAAGAATTCATATAAACTGAACTTAACATATTAAGCACTAATGCCATTTTAGGCACATGTATCTTTGAACGCATTTCTATGTTCATAAATGAAATATACATTTACACACATATATATATATATATATATATATATATATATATATATATATATATATGAATACACTATATATTATATGATGCCTAAGTTAGTACAACTGTTCAAATTCTTTGTATATATTGATATTAATTAAAAAAGATAATATACACGTATATATAAAATTATATTTGTAAAAAAAATAACACTAAATATTCTGTTAAAAGATGCAAAATAATATATGTATGTATGAGTGCAGATTCATAAATAAATAAATAGATATATATACACAGACAAAAAACTTGTAAATCGAAAAACATGTAACAGATCTATCTATCTATCTGTCTGTTCATATTTATCTGACTATCTATCTCAGACTATTCATATCTATTTATCTATTTGCATACTCATTTCATGCATATAGAGATGTTTTTTGTTTTTACATATGTGTAGCACATAAGAATTATTTCCTATATATTTAAATATATATAATAATTTCATACATCCAGTCTATAATTATCAAAACAGAAAACTAAGAAAATTATATATATATATATATATATATATATATATATATATATATATATATATATATATATATATATATATATGTATGTATGTATATATATATCTTATGGAAGGAGGTAGAGAGAGAGAAAGAGAGAGAGGGAAATAGAGAGAGAGAAAAGTAAACATACCGTGTGCGTGAGTGTATATTGAGAAAGAGAAAAGGTGAGAGATTGTTGAAGTTTTGCACCTCTCTCTCACTCTCACTCACACGCACACACACACACACACACACACACACACACACACACATATATATTCTCTCTCTCTCTCTCTCTCTCTATATATATATATATATATATAGATAGATAGATAGATAGATAGATAGATAGATAGATAGAGATAAACAGTGGAAAATTAAAAAAATATTAAGTAGGTAGAAGTATGAATTGCAAGTATAGAGGAGAGATGAAAAGTTTTTACATATATATATATATATATATATATATATATATATATATATATAGATAGATAGATAGATAGATAGATAGATAGATAGACAGGCAGGTTAACAGTCGGAAATTAAAAAAAATATTAAATAAGTACAAGCATGAATTGTAGGTATAAAGAAGATTACCTTTTTTCTATCAGTCAATAATAGGCGACGTTAAGGATGTAGATATTTAAAAATTGAATGAACCAATGGATATGCCCGACTCTATGCGTATCTGTTACAATATATTTGCATACCACAGGGTATACATAAATTTAATTGAAATTTACATAGAAATACATTGTCCCACATTTAAATCCCAGTGTCTGTAATGGAAAGTCGACACAAAGAGAAGTCAAAAGCTAAAAAAAAATCACGAACAAACAAATCTGATAAATATATATATATATATATATATATATATATATATATATATATATATATATATATATATATATATATATATATCTGGAAGAGTTCAGAGGAGTGAGAGAGATATATAGAACTATTTATTTTAACGGATACTAACTTTGTCCGATTCGTTGGCCAAATGAGAAAAATGGGTGTGGTAAGATTGCGTTTTACCAATTTTTGAAGCGTGATAAGTATGCTTTCAAAGACAACTTCTGTTTGAAATATGTTCGTTTTTTTCTTTCACCTGATCTTGAACATCGACCAATGGCGCTCGTTCTAATTATACAGCCTTCGTACAACTCGGGCAGTCCGCATCTACAAATAATTTTAATAATTTAAAATTAACCTGAATTTTCTAAGTTTCTTAAATTTACATATATATATATATATATATATATATATATATATATATATATATATAGCTCAAAAGAAAAGCTTTTCTAATGTTTAAAATGCATTTTTGAAAATGAAAAATCTTTATTGAATAATTTCAAGCTAATAGATTAAATTTAATATTTACAATAAGCGAAATAGTTTGCTGTATTTCAAACTGAATTTAAATTGATTTAAATGAGATTTTTATTTCAGTAAAAATCTCTAAAATCGTTCGTATTTACAAATCTATCAACACAACGTAATTCCCTTTATAGAAAAAATCTTTCAAAAATAAAATATATTTTTTTGAAACTTTATTTTAGGAATATTAGCTGATTTAAAGTTTAATTAATCTGATTTGAAACAAATATTTCTTTAATATCGCAGAAAACCATTTCTTCTCATAGAGTTGTGTGTTTTTTGAGGTGTTAATACTGTTCTAGTTAGATTTATGTCAGGGAATTTTTTCTAAGGGGGACATAACTGTAACAATATATTGAATATAACATGAACAACTTTTTATATAATTTTTAAACTAGCAAGCAATCTTAAAAATTTAGAAAAATATTCTAAGAAATCTAATAATTTTTTGAATTTTAGGTAATTTGGTTTTATTTGATATTCGTATGTTAGTGTGTCAGTGTCTAAAACAAAAATTAATTTCCACTACTATCTTGCTTATATTGTCTTATTTCCTTAACTGAATATCTAATTTGAGTAGATTGAAAGCACTTCTGTAGTACTTCTTGGGTAATTGTTAGAAAATTTACTTTACTAGTTACTATTCATATTTTCTGATAATATCGCGTTTGGGCATCCGTATTTACAAAAATGAACACGTTTATACACACACAAAGTAAATTCAAAATTCTTTAAAAAATATGATTGCTCGTTGATTTGTATTGAGCTTTTCCATTTATGGTTAGTAGATACAGTATTTACTTAATAAGAATATTGCTTGACTGTTACAAATCGATACAGAACTTTAAAAGATTTAAAAGTTTATAAATTACCCCAATTAAAATTTAATAAAAATGAAAATAATTCTTGTAAAATTTAATTATTCATATAATTTTTTTTCACAATAGTGTCTATAATATATTTTATGCATAAAAGCAATTAAAAGCATTTCTTATTAAATAATGATTTAGTTTTATTGCATTTTTTATTTTACGACTCAGAGCAGATGTTCTGTAACTGGCGATCCTGTTTGACCAAAACAAAATTCATGATTTAAATTCTCAGAGGACTTGCCCTTATAACTAATATAAACATTAACCCCTACAAAAAAGAATTTCTGGAAATTTCATAAAATTAGTGTAGGTTAACAGATGTAAAAAAGATTTTTACAACGATTTTCTAAAAAAACAAACATTTCAAAATAATTTGATTAATTTGTGAATAAATCTTAAAAATATAGAAGTTCGATAATTTTCTAATTTCTCCAAGAATTTTCAAGTCAGTGTGTTTTGCGCTGTAAAAAGAGGCTAAAGTTTGGCATACTAATTTATGAAGAAAAACAAAATTTTTAAACCAAAAAGTCGAGAATTTGGAAAAAGATCAAAAAATATAATTTAATAATAAAAAATTATTTGGTCTTTTCTCTTGGTAATAACAAAGATTTTATACAATAAAATTACTATATATATATATATATATATATATATATATATATATATATATATATATATATATATATATATATGTATATATATACACAAAAAGTTAAAAATGATAATATTTAGTTATGCTATATTCATGGGTAAAAGTGGTCAACATCAGGGATAGAGATGGATACAAAAATGAAACCATTTTAATATTAATTTCGCCCATGCGCGTTGTTTTTAGGGTTTTTTTTTTCATTTTGTCGATTGCACAGTATAGTAGGCTCAGTTGAGCACCGTGTTTGAGACTACCCCCCCCGACACAATTCCCTCCGGCAGAATTTTCGTAACAGCATGCTCTACTGCTTGGAATTGACGACGAAAGCTCCAATACGAACATTTCAGAGTGTTTGAATGTTTAGGTGTAAATCTGAGGACAGTGCAGAAGATTCGGAAAGAGTTGGATGATAGACCCAGTAAATATCATGGTGTTTGGAGTGATCACTAATGATGGCGACGTTATGCCTCCATTCATCTTCCCACAGGGCCTCAGACTCAACACGGAGGCCTACATCAAGTGCCTTGAGGAGGTAGTGGTTAAGAGAGTGGCTGCTGGAAGACCCTATGTTTGGCAACAGGACTCTGCACAACGCCACACAAGCAGGAGAACCCAGTCATGGCTGTCAGACAATTTCTGCGTTCACATCACCCCTTGCATCTAGCCACCTAAATCTCCACACAGCAACCCCCTTGATTATTTTGTGTGAGGCGCAGTTCAGGGAGAGATCAACAAAACTTCTTGTAACAGAAGACAAGGATTATGGCAGCATTCATCAACTTAATCAAGGAGACCGTCCATATGAGTTGCAGGAGATTCTGAAGTCGTCTGGATGACGTGGCTGAAGCCAATGGCAGTTTTATTTTAGTATTTCAAGGTATTTTTTGTAATTTTGATAAATATATCTGTTAAAATGAGATATCAGTGTTATTTTTATTTCTGCGTAATTTAGACGGCAATTTGCTCATCGCACGCTGTATATATCTATATCTATATATATCTGTATATATATATATATATCTTATCATTGTGTAACCTAATGTAGGTTGTTCCAATGTGTGTGTGTGTGTGTGTGTGAATCATCCAGAGATTGACAAATTATACAGATATAAATGCACATCGTCATTAGTTCTGACGTGCCTTAGACCAACTCGGCCACGTACGATATTCTGATTAAAAATCAGGAGGTCAATTAAAATACGCGACCATGGTTTCGACCTGACGGGCTCTTCGGACGATACTAGATGTTCCCTGGTCTGATTTTCTGACAATTAACCTTTTATATATATATATATATATATATATATATATATATATATATATATATATAAAACAAACGTTTCCCACTTGTTCCAAATCGTATCATTCAAACAGATACAGACACACACAGACACGCATATAGACACACACAATATGCAGAATTACAATTAAGAAATATCTTCGTATATATACATAAATATATTTATCTGTTGATATATGTGTATATATATTTTTACATATACATGAACGCTATTTACACATACGCAAATACACAAATATATATATATATGCATACATATACATACATACATACATATATATATATATATATATATATATATATATATATATATATATATATATATATATATATAAATGGTTTGCACTTATCACCTATGCAGATTACGCAAGTTATGAAATTTGACATTTACAGATCCTTTTTTTCTCTTTCACTTTATGGTTTCAAATCCGTGCATCTTTTATCGTAAGGGTAATAATAAATGTAATGTTAACCGTTTATTAAAATTAAATTCTATTGATCAAGTTCATTTTTTGAAAGGGCTATAAAATCCTCTTTTATAGTCGCTGTTTTATTCAATAGATTGTAAAATTGAGCTTTTCCTCAATATTTCACACCTTTGCATATTCTCATTTGCCCTATAAATTTTTAATGAATTTTATGAAAGGTAGTTGTATGTTAAACAGACTGAAGTATTGGTAAAACCAATACAAAAAGTTTTCCAACTGACCAAATGAAATAAAAAACGAAAACCAATAAGAAAAAACCGATAAAAATGCGGTCGAAACTTTGTCTTATTTTGTTTTTTTATATATATATATATATATATATATATATATATTTCATCTTATCGGATTCCTATCTATATCTGATCTACATTTGATCTTAAAATATATATATATATATATATATATATATATATATATATATATATATATATGTGTATATATATAATGTATAGATGCATACACACACATATTTTACGTAGTTTTTTGGTTAAAGATATCAAAATATGACGCACTGCAAAAGTGCTTTTAATCTACTCAAATTAGATATTCAGTTAAGGAAACAAGACAATATAAGCAAGATAGTAGTGGAAATTAACTTTTGTTTTATTATACGGACAAACACACGAATATATTATTTTGCATTTATTATAGTAATTGTATTGTTTATTTAGGCAGCATGAATGCATTTAAACAAGTTGTATTAAATTCAACCCACAAGGTTCTATTGCATTTTTCCAGCTCTCGAATAAGTTTTTGCACACCCGGAGGAAAACTGGATTAATTGACCGTTTCATGTTTTTGTTGTTACGTTCGACAGTTTCATTCATTATCAGGAACTAAATGTTGGCAATATCGTAGACAAGTGTTATTGGCTACATCCTGACATTTTTGAAACGTTAAAAAATGCCATGATGTAGCCAAAAGCTGAATAATAAGGAAAATTGTATCAGCCTACAACAATAAATTCCTAAACTATAAACTTTGTCTGTAGGAGAAAATAGCTACAATCACCTTCACAGACCCACACCAATTTCTAAAGAAACGATTAGAACTGATATTAAAATGCAGGCACGAAAACAAATTTTTACTATGCTACTTAAAAATTGAAAACTAAAAACTAATACCTTGTAAAATACCGCCATGAAAATACAAACTTATACACTATATACGGTGCATATAATGTAATATACTTGAATGCTTTAAACTAAAAAAATAAGATAATCATCCGCAGAGAAAAAAGTAAATAAACAAAACTAAAAATATAAACGAATTAATTAAGCAATGAACAAACTGGCAAACTATGAATGCACACGTAAACACAAATGTAATAATAATGATCAACAACAAATAGTTTAGTAATCAGTAATAAATAATGAATAAAATTTAAGGAACAACACTATAGAATATTTACAAATAACAATATTGAAAAGCACAATTTTTCCTACTCAATAACCTCTAGAATAATTTGAAACGTAACCGCTACCGTCTATGAAATAACCGTTAGGGTAATAAAATAGATCTTACTACCCATAATGCATCATTGACCAGCGTATATAAATAGCCGAGCCAAAACACAAGCATAAAACAGACTGTCGCCGCTTGGTGGTGACCTCGGTGTCCACTTATAAAATATATATATATATATATAATATACACTAAGGTGTGTTATGTTTGGCTCGACTATGTATATACGCTGGTCAATATTATTATATATATATATATATATATATATATATATATATATATATATATATATTTTAAAATTATAACATAAATATTTATAAAAAATTTACAAATATAGATTTTTTGTTTCAACACCTTTGGAAGACTAATATTCTGATGATGTTGAATGTAGATTGTACATTCAACATCATATTTTTTGATAATTCAACATCATCATTTGATAAGACACCAAAGGTGTGGAAACAAAATGGCTATTTTTAGTGATTTTATAACATATTTATGTTATAATTTTTAAATAAATATTTATATTCGCTCTACTTTGTATTGAGCACTCTTTTAAGAATAGTAATTGTTGGTGATTGGGATTTATTCCGTATACACGAATCATACACTTGTATATATATATATATATATATATATATATATATATATATATAGAAGAGAGAGAGAGAGAGAGAGATACATAGATGCTGAGCTTTATGGATTTAAGTCCCCAAAAAAACACCATGTTCAATGAATAATTATTGGGATTCGAGATCGGTCTATTCTTGGTAATAGACAAAATTAAATTCGCTAAAACTACCAACGATCTACAGTAAAAAATGTTAAAGGACGTTTCCATGATCTAAAAATCAGATAAAATAATTATCAAAACAAATAAGACGGGTAACCACTGCAAAATCGATGCGGTTACGTACTATAAAGCTATTAACAAAGAAGTTTATAAGTTTTATAAAAAAAAAGCACGTAACAAGTGGGAAAATAACATCAGTAGTGAAGACAAGAAAATAGCCACTGAACTAAAAATTCAGGATAGGATTTACAAATTCCACAAACAACAAGCATTCGTCACAGTTAAAGATCACAGAGCAAATTTCCTAAGCAACCCTCAATATCAATTAAAAATAATATCGGTAAAATCAGCAAAAACATCCTTGAAAATGCGTTCAAATACACGAAAGATGCTCTAGGAATTAACCAGTGGCATAAAACAGCAGAATCCATAGAATGGTTTACTAATATAAAAAAGAAGAATGAATGTACATTCACCCAATTCGATATTTGTGACTTTTACCCGTCCATCACCGAGAATCTGGTGACATTAGTCTACAATAAATTTATTAAAAAATAACTGTCTTATTGCGAAATAAATATTATAAAACAAACACAAAAGCCTATATTATTCCATAATAGTTATCAGTGGACCGATAGAAGTAACCCAGACTTTAATATTGGCGTGGGAGCATATGATTCAGCAGAGGCATGTGAATTAGTTGGAATAGTTATTTATTCGTACGTTTGTACAAAATGTGGCACAAGGCCAAAAAGGGGGTTGGGGAAGGACGGTCTTCTTCTGTCTTAATTCTAAACTTAGCTAGTCACAGACACGGACCGAAACATATCAACAATAGTCCTATCACCAAAACAACACATTCACTCCTACCTTTCTTACTACGTCCACCATAACACCTCAAATTCTCTATGAAATCCTAACTAGTCCCCATATGTACAGTTCAAAGTCTGTGGGGGGAGGGGAAGTAAAAAACAACAATTAAAAAAAAACCCAATGATTATTTACAATGTGAATTAATACTATTTACATGAAACAAAACAAAATAATGTTAGTAATAAAAGCCCCCACAATCCCTAAATGTGGCAGAAACATCAGTTGGAATATTGTTATTTTAGTGACTATGATTTATTTTTGACATTAAAGACAACGGACTCTATAGAGATGAAGGTGTAATTCTCTTCTGTAAAACAATTCTAAGAAATGTAGACCGGTTGAAAAAGAAAGATCACGAGCTAAATATTACCACTTCCACCAATGCTAAAGTGATCAACTTTGTCGATGTGACCTTGATCTTGAATAATGGTTATTACAAAGCATATACCAAATATCTTTATAACCATAGATACGTCAATAAAGAATCAAATCGCCATCATAAAATTCTGGATTATTTACATAAATCAGTCCAAGTTAGATTATCTACTAATTCCAGCAGCAATAAGGAAATAGATAAAAGCTTTAGAACTAAGTAACCATAAAGTAAATTTATAGTATTTAGAAAAAACAAAGAAGGTAAAAATAAAGAGAAACATCGTAAACGTAACATTATATGGTTTAAGCCACGTAATAATTGTAATGTTCAAACGAATATCGGAATAATTTTCATAAATTTGGTTCAAAAGCACTTTAACCATTCACTAATACTAAAAAAGATTTTTAACAAAAATAATGTTAAGATCAGCTAGGGCTACGTTAATAACATAGATAAATTTATATCCCAATATAACATTATATTAAATAAATATATTTCCAACAAAGACTACCGAAAAAATATGATCGGGACAGATCATATTTTTTAGATAGTTGCATTATTTTTATTAAACGGTCAATGTATGACCGATAATATTGTATACCGAGCTAGCATACATTCCAGTAACGATGTCAAATTTTATTTTAGTTCCACTGAAAATCATTGGAAATTTCGTTTCTACCATTATAGAATGACTTTAGGTAATATAAAATACAAAAACAGCACTGCTCTCTCTAAATACTTCTGGCAATTTAAGAATGTTGCTAAAACACCAATTGTTACCAGGGATATTGTAGCAAGAGCCAATGAGAATGGCAATAGATGTAATTTATATCTTGTTGAAAAATGAGTTATCTTAAAACATTTAAATAATGCTAGCTTATTAAACAAAAAA
>CAHIKZ030001720.1:115000-122500 GCA_903632075.3 Acanthosepion pharaonis
GTTCCGTCTGTGTATTGTTTGATATATTGAAATGTAATTGTCATCTTTTGATAATGGCTTATGTAAGCCGAAAGCTTAGATAGGATTAAAACTGTTATCAATATGGTGATTTCTTTCGTCTTTCAATGATAATGTTATTAAGCTTATTAGACAATATGGAAGGAACTTACTTAACATAAATAGACAAAACTTGTCTATATTATTTAATGAAACATGCATCAATGAAAAATTACTGCCTAATATATATATATATATATATATATATATATATATATATATATATATATATATATATATATATGTGTGTGTGTGTGTGTGTGTGCATGTATGCATACGAGAGGTGTGCTAAAAGGTTCTCGGTGTAACACATTTCCCAAGATCGATGACCAAACATCAGAATTCTAATTTTGAGAAGTGGATCAGTCTAAGAATTTTTCAACATTCCCTTGCAAATATATATCACTAAATTGTCACTCTAAGAAGATTGTTCTGCATAAACCTTTCAAGTAGTGAAGACATGTCTGCCTTGAAAAGCTGTATTTTACATAATTATTTTTAACCTGGTTCAAAAACAACAGAGAGTTGCAAAGAGAAATAGTCAATCTTAACCACCAAGTAGGTTTATCGGTTACCTATATTTATAAACGCCCCCCGTGCTCGACGTAAAATTTAGTGTTTAGTAGTTAAAAAATACAATTGTTAATAATGTTTAGAGGTCCGCATATGCATTAGTTTGTGATTTAATTGTTTATACAGAAAATGTGTTGTGTGACCTCAGCCCATGGTCATACCCATTTAGATATGTTCAGTTATGTGTCCTCAGCCCATGATACAGACATTTCAATAAAGAAAAAGATAGTACAAAATACTGGGTTCCAAATTTTAACTATCTAATTATATTATTTTGTCAAAGAGCTTTTACAGTTTTAAAGTAGAGGTATAACTAATTTTAATGATTAAACAAAATAGATATTGTTTTCGATTGAAAGAACCGACAAGTTAAAAACATTAAAGTTTTCTCCTCATACCTATGTGTACAATACAGCATTATATAATATATTTAGCAGATATTTTATCCAATGTACCGTTTTTAAATAGGACTTCGTATATTTAGGGCTTCCTCCTAACAGTATGAAACGCTTCACAAGAAAACTTTTTCCACTTTGTCATACATTTTTGCACAATATTGTTCTTGATATATTAAAATATATATATATATATATATATATATATATATATATATATATATATATATCGTTATGCCAATTTATACGCACACACACACACACACACATATATATATATATGTATGCATTTTCTCCAATTTATCAGCAATTTTGATTACAACATTTTATTCGAAAACTCGAAAAATACAATAAAATCTTACAGGAAAGACCTTGTCTGTTGAATTTAACAAAACCAGCTTGAATGAAGTCTTATTTGTCTTTATTATCTATCAACATTATTTATCTATCTATCTATCTATCTATCTATATATATATATATATATATATATATATATGCAAAGGATATAATATAGAAATTATATATACATACAGAGGTACATACAAACCAATAAGTCCGTAGCCCAATGATGTATATAAAAAAACTTTCATATAATAATCTTTTCAACACAATTTCCTTCCTTGACAATATAATTAATTTAATCGTGAATATTAATCACGCCAGTCTCGGAAGACAGTGAAAAATGTAATATTAAACTCCGCTTATATCTGGGCGTTAGGCTACGCACTTATTGATCCACCTTCGTACTTGTATACAAGCAAAAAGATATACGAAGGTATGGCTGAATAGATAGAGGACAAGTTGAATCGTTTTTATTTTTGACGGTAATTGTTTACACATTACTTATGATTCTGAAACCTGCTAAAAATAACCGGGTGTTCTGGTTTTGGAACAAGAACACTTATCAAATCAACTGAAGTGTCGACAGGTTAAGAGTCGATGAATTTATGTGTAAAAACAATTCGTATTTAGGCTAACGTCAATTAATGGTTATTAAGTAATTTTACTTTATGACCGACTAATTTATTTAGGTTTCTTTTTTCATAATAATCTTAGTTTTAGTTGCTTCTTTTAACGTGTTTTACGACATAGCTTTGTGTTACATAACTATTCATATTGTTGTTGTTGATGTTATCATTATTTTTATTATTATTTTATTATTATTATTTATGAAAGAAGCACTGATTAAATATTTCCAGTCTGCAGATCCTATGTACATATCCTACTGTGTTTTATTTTTATTCTAGTTATTGCCACCAGCCTTACTTATTGCTACAAACCTACACGATATTTTATTTCGCCTTACAATTTAATTACATATTTTTAATCTTGACAACGCCTATCTTTATAAATTTCCACTTTTATTCTTAAACTTATTTGTCCGGTTACATATTACCGTACTTTTACAAAATGTGAAAATATTTTTTGATCCTTAAGGGTTAAATATATTTTAAAGTGACTGTATTAAAAACGCTCGTGTCTAATTCCATATAATTTACAGATATATGCCCATTCCACAATTACATATAATCATGCAAATATATAGAGCATCTTGTCGGATTCCTATCCATATCTGATGTACATTTGATCTTCAACTCATATATATATATATATATATATATATATATATATATATATGTGTGTGTGTGTGTGTGTGTACTGCCATAGGACAATTTTTAAAAAGTATAAGGCGTATTTGCCCATTTTAGTGACTTTTACTTAGTCCTGAACCAGATTAATCTTAAACACATTTTCTATCTCTCACACACCTGTACGCACACACATACACACGCACGTAGATACACACACAAAACACAGACACACACAGATATATATATATAAAATCATGAATAGAGAGACAATGTTGCATCTGTACACGTTATCTCACTATCTCTGTCTGTCTGTCTCTTTCTCTCACACACACACATATATATATTTAATAAATTAAGAAAAAGTCCCAGTGATTTTATAATAATTTACATTTTAGCAACGCACACACACACACACACACACACACACACACACACACACACACACACACACACACACACAGATATATATATATATATAAATATATATATATATATATATATATATATATATATATATATATATTTATTGGTCTAATTTTTTTATTGAGCCCTGTTTTAAATTAATGTTTTGAACGCTGAAACCTTATTCTTCGTTCTTTTTTTATATATATATATATATATATATATATATATATATATATATATATATATATATATATATATATATTTTTGTTTTTAGGCAGCAGTCCCTCTTTTATATATCTTTCATTAAAGCTGACAAACAAGGTACTGCGATTAAACTGTTCATTTAATTTTTCTTGTGTTCGAACAAGTGTTTTCTTTTCTGAACACAGAGTGTGTAGAAACTGTCTAAATTTTTTGTAATTCCGAGCACTTTCGTCTATACTCGTAGCCATTATCAAGGATGATTTTATTTTTACTTTTTAACTAAATGAATCGGTTGTGTGTATGTATCATATGGATGTTTTATTTTTCGAACACTGTCAGCACATTGCGTTCGTGTTCGTAGTTAATATTATAGTTGGCTTTTTCTTTTTTACTATTAAGGCTTCCATTATTTTAATCTTTTTTACATGTGGATGAGGTTGTTATGTTCATATTTTCTACTAGTATGTTTTGGACGGAGTCTGGTAAGTTTGTGTGTGTGTTTCAATGGGTTCTAATGGAGCTGTGGTTGGATAGGTGTAACCTAAGGCGTCTGGATAGGCATGTATTAGTATGACTGATGTAATTATTCCTGAGTTTAGTTTCATCAGGAACACAGTTCCTTAAGGGACATTTGAACACGTAAATAATGTTCGTTCTATATAGTTTTAACTATGAACACGGCCACAGTGTTTGGAAAATAAAAGAGTCATATAACTCTAGATACATACACACAACCCATACATCCAGTTAAAAAATAAGAAGAAAATCATCCTTGATAATGGCTAAAAGTATAGACAAAAGCGTTCGGAATTACAGAACATTTGGACAGTTTCTACACACGGTGTCCAGAAAAGAAAACACTTGTTCGAACACAAGAAAAATTAAATGAACAGCTTAATCGCAGTACACTCTATGTCGTTTTTAATGAAATATATATATATATATATATATATATATATATATATATATATATATATACATACATATACTTTATCTCTCTCACACGCACACACATACACAAACATACATATATATATATATATTTTTATATACCAGATTAAGCGACTAAGAAATTCTATTGTGTCTGAAAGGAACCAATATCATCAATGGGTCTATATCTATCTATCTATCTATCTATCTATCTATCTATCTATCTATCTATCTATCTATCTGTATCAACAATATACACACACATATATATATATATATATATATGTAAGCAAATATATGGATATAGATCCAACAGTATGAAGAAAAATATACAGAAAAAACAAACAAAAATCTTAATAAGATATTAAGATTTTTGTTTGTTTACATTTTATGAATGAATATCTACCAGAAATTATTTGTTAATTCATCTATTTAAAAAATATATATATATATATATATATCTGTATATTTTTCTTCATATATATATATATATTATATGGAAAGAATAAACGTTTATTTCGAATAATTTCATTATTTGTTATCAAAATTTTGCTTAAACTTGATATGAATTTCAATATATATATATATATATATATATATATATATATATATATATATATTAAAATAGATGGGTTAACAAATAATTTCTGGTAGATATTCATTCCTAAAATGTAAATATAAAAAATTTCTTTAAAATTCAGTCGTTCCTTATTTTTATATTCCTTCTGCCTTTTTTTTTGACCACACCAAAAGTTATATACCAAATAGAAAAAGCATTTTGAAAGAAAAGTGTTGTAGAATTTGTTTCATATTGTTTTATTTCATTATTCGTATGCAGTCTTCACTTCTTAAGTTGTATGTTTTACTTTTCTTTATGTATAATACACATTTTCATTGTTAAAATATAAAAGTTTTTGCATATATGTCCGTCTCTAATTGATCTTGCAATGTCAGATAAATATTATAGATTAATTATTTATGTATAAAATAACAAGCATCTATATCATTTTATCGATTTATTGCATTAAGAAATGTGAATGACATTGGGTTGAATTTTGAAAATGCTTAAAGAATTTAGAAAAAAATATCATGTTTTTTTAATTAACAATCTGAATATACAAGATTTAAGAACAAAAATTATGGCGAGGGGGGGGGAAATCTTCTTAGTCTATCTTTGGCTATTTCGACTGTGAAAATTTTGGTAGCATTTTTTAAATTTCCCCATCAATCGCGATATTATGATATAAATACATTTCCTGCCAATGTTGCTAAGATTCGGAAACAACATTGAAATATTTAAAAAAACATGTTTCAGAGAAAATATTTATATTCCCTGTTTCATTAAGGAAAATTTACACTTCAATGTTCATATGTAAATATATATATATATATATATATATATATATACATTTACGTATATATACATTCATATATATATATATATATATATATATATATATATATATATACACACATATATATATATATATATTTCAAAACATATATATACACATATATATACAGACAATATATATATATAGGCATATATATATATATAGAAAACATATATATATATATATATATATATATATATATATATATATATATATATATATAAAGAGAACATATATATATATAGACATATATGTATATATATAGAGATATATATATATATATATATATATACATAGACATACACACACACATATATATACACATATATACCCCACACACACATATATACACACACACACATATATATATATATATATATATATATATATATATATATATATATATAATGAAAATGGTTAAAAAAGTGTCCAAAAGCGATTATGACAATGGACAATACGGACAATTTTGCACTCCTTTTTTTTTTCATGAAAAGGAAAAATGTAAAAATGTTAGAAAAACTAATCAAAAAATTAATATATATGTGTGTGTGTGCGTGTGTAGGTGAAAAAATTGTTTATTTTACGCAAAAAATTTTTCGACAGTTTCCTACCTTGTCAATGTTCTTTATTCAATGGCGAGCATGAATCATTTTAGCCAAACATTACACAGCGAAAATTTAAGATTAAATTTAGTTAATAACAACGTATCAGGCTGTAAGCTTAGTAATATTTGATGGACAATCCGTGATCTGACGTGCTTGTTTGTTTTGAAACCGAGCCATTGAAATACTGGATTCTGAATTCCTAAAGCGATTTTATGCTCCACAGGTAAACTATGTATTAATAGATTTCATTATAACTCTCACTCTCTCTCTCTCAGACACACACACACACATATACACATACATACACACACATACAAAACTCTCGTGCAGATACAAACCTCACTCCCACACTCAAAAACATGTATTCTAAAACCCTCGATGAAGTTGAATTTCCATTAGTTAATAATTTTTCTGTTTTTTTGTTTGATCTGAAAACAAATTGTTTATGAGCAAGATTTTAAAACCCTTTTATCAAACACACTCACTCATTCATCTATCTATCTATCTATCTATCTATCTATCTATCTATCTATCTATCTATCTATCTTGTATAACTGCGAAATTAATATATATATATATATATATATATATATATATATATAGAGAGAGAGAGAGAGAGAGAGGAAACTAACCGGGTAGTGGTTTTGAAAATTTAAAAATACTTATGATCGAGTTTGTAAGTTATGAATATTAAAGAAGTAAAAAAGAATGGTAATGTTTCATAATAGTTTCATATTAATTCACATCATCTCTCGATTAATTTAATATGAAAAAAAGATAAAACATACTTTGCTTTGACAATGATTTTCTGAAATAAAATTACATTTCTTATATTAATTTCCACTTAGTGTGTCTATTATTCCACATATTTTTGTTTCTGTTTGTACATTTCTGTCTGTCTGTCTGTGAATTGGATCAAATGCAGATCAAATATGGATCGGAATCCGACAGAATGATGAAATAAAGAACAAATAGAAAACTTTTATCAATTTAACATGTTTCATTTTTACTAAACCTTCGTCAGAGAATGGGATATTGAAAAGAGATTCATTCTCTGACGAAACTTTCATATAAGTGAAACATGTTATATTGATAAACGTTTCCTATTTTTCTTTATCCAATCAATATATATATATATATATATATATATATATATACCAGAGTAAACAAACAGTAAAATATTTGTTAAAGGTGCTCAATATCAAGTTGGAAGACCAGACTTGCAGAGCTGTTTAATGTTCAAGAAGATGAATGCTGATTAGAACACTACCACGGTTTCGACCACTACGGTCTTCTCAGGTGGTTTGTTCAGCAAAACCCAACCATATGGAGCTCAACAGCTTT